>DWNA01000987.1:0-17247 GCA_018249835.1 Heliconius besckei | reverse complement strand
AGAATGTACAAATAATAAACTATATATAAACCTTCCCTGAGAAATACTCGACCTAATGGTGAAAACCGCATCAAAATCCGTTGGGTGGTTTAGAAGAAGAGTTAGAAAGTTCAGACAGACACGAAAAACGACTTTGTTTTATAAGATATAGGATAGGATATGGATAGTGAAAATAATATTATAGTTTTTATGTATATTTGTATATAAATAAAATTAGGATAATACACTTTATATAATTAGGCCAGTCGAGGCGCAGGTGCTCAATCGTGTGACTGTAAACACGACAGGTTGTGGGTTCGATTCCCATTCGACAAAATTGAACATTTAATATTTTCATATCTTCTCTCTGGTGGCAAAGCGCGGAGTTGAGTTCTGGCACTCAACGTGCAATCCCTCCAGAATTCCGCGGAAAGCTACATGCGGGATACAGCGTGAAGCTGATTTTTTTACGTAAATAAACACAAAATATCCCGTTTGGAGCTTTTAATTTTCACATAACGTATATTCATATTACTATGATCAAATAATTCATGTTTACATTGATGTTAATATCGAGTCAACGACCTATAGATTTATTTATGCACGAATCGTTTGTTATACAAAATAGGATCGAGTGACTTTGCTTACTCAACGCCTACAATGACAGGATAGTGGTTATATACAACTAGAGATAGGCGAGAAAATAATTTGCATAATTATTTAGTTAACAATAATAAATACGGTATTCTAAATTCAAAATCTAATAATGATTGTTAATGATAATGACAATTGATAGTGATTTTGGTATGGTATAAGAAATAAAGGTTACTTTTTTGATGAATATGGTGTCTCTTATTTATGTACCTAACTTAGAATACTTAGTACGAAAATGTTGTATAAAATTTAATTTAAAAATCAATTTTTAATCCTTTGTAATAAATTTAATACTGAAATCCTATTCAAATTTAATTCGTACCAACCACTACTCTGTTATTCACATTGTCTACAATGAGTATAAACTTAATGTGTTCTAACTTTCTCTACGAGCCACTTTTATGTAAATGTTATTAGTAGGTATATATATAATGTTGGTGTGAGATGACACGCCGTTCCGTTTATAATATATTGAAATTATCAGATATTTTAAAGTAAAAGTCCAATTGAACAAAACCTATTTCATTTGTCATAGTGAATTTTTGATTATATTAGTCAGTAATTTTTATATAGACGTATAGTATGCTTATCGATATGAAGCAACGATAATGATGACATTACCTGTCATAAAACAATTTCTGAGAATTGGTACACGTCGTTGCCTTGTAAATAATTAACTAATCGTCTAATCTAACATATTTTTACGACACCTGCCTATGATTACAGCGTTGTCATTCATCTATTTTCCTATTATTTTCTATATCTTTTCGACACTGTATTTTATATCTTTAAAATAATAATTTATTATAAATGTTTGCACTATTATCTTTTGGCGTTTAATATGTAAAATTATTAGGTTATTTTTGTTTTAACAAAATGGTATGGCGCAAAATTAACAGTGGTCAAAATATTCTCATATTAATATTATGTGATTGATTAAATAGAAAACGAAACTGAAGTTTTCGCTGACTAAAACTAAATGTCTTACACATTTTCCTTTTTTATTATCATTAATTCTTCTATTACATAATACTTATTAATCATATATAAAAGGTTTAATAAATATTAAAATATGTTCTTCTTTTACAGAGATAACAGCGCACCAACAGCACCTACAGTTCTTCTTAAAAGGACGAAGCACCACAAGGGCAGTATCTACTGTTTAGCATGGAGTCCTGCCGGCGACCTCCTCGCTACCGGATCGAATGACAAAACTGTCAAACTCATGCGGTTCAATAGTCACGCGTGTAACTTGGAAGGACAAGAGGCAAGTTTAATTTAGTATTAAAACTATTAATGTAGATTGACTATTATTGACGGGTATATATTGTATTTAGGTAGGTTAGTTCGGATTCGATTACTCTTTAACGTGACCTAGAAGGGGTCATGGTAATTTGTCACGCAATATTTATTTTTTGGTCATACAAAAATAGGTTAGGTACCTGAAGCCAATTTGTTTTCTAGGTTCATTAAGAAGAACAAATATGAGCATCAAATCAGTCGCTTTGGCGTGACGATTGTATATTTATATAAACTAGTCAGGGTGGCTTCCTTTGATCTCATTTTACTTCAGGATCTAACGATAAAACAACCGTGTAAGATAATGTTACACAACAATAAAGCGGGAAAAGCATAATTATAAGGATCAACCTACACACTGTATATTCAAAAATTATAAAAATAGTTCAAATTGAAAAACCAAAAATGAAATCAGCAAAAAATTTACATTGTATCCCACGTATAGCAGGGTATGTAGGCAGAGGGAACCTAGCGTTAAGATACTGATCCGGTGTTGAATGGTGGAACTCAACGCCGGCCTTTTGTCAGAGCGAAGAGATTAAAATATTAATAAATAAAAATTTAAGGGTGACCTTGGGACCTGCGGTCTCCATTGTTTAAGAAATTAAAACTTTTGTCTTTTTATTACTATGATTATGCAAATATTTTTATAATTTGTTTTGAATATATCTTTTGATATTGATATGAAGCCAAAATATAGTAAATAAATGTGATTAAAAGCTGTGTAATTTTAGTCTTCGCTCGTTAAGAGTGAATCAAATTATAAAGGATCTTAAAAACAGGCAGAGTATTAAGTAATATTGTATCCATATTTAAATAACCTACCATATTTAAAGCCAATTTTGAGACTTCGTACATATGAGTTTCAATATTTTTTTTATACTAATGTCAAAATATGTTTAGAAATCAATCAGTTTTATTTAGTAATTGTGTAATTGACGTAATAAATAGACAGAATAAATTGAAGGACAATTGCAATAAAAAACAAACATCTGGGTTTTACGGCACCATTTTCATTAGTACCCTCAATTAACTTCGGAATCTTTTGTTTTTTTTAATATCTTAAATCGAACTTGTAGTCTTAACTTTTAATTACTACGTTCAGATGGGCTAATGGTCCACTTTCCGTTTGCAAATATTTCTAAATTTGGAAACATTCATACATTTACTTTGCGTAAACATGCGAAATTTTCATGTAATGTGATTTAAATTGTATAATATAGGATATATTTATGTAAAGAGTTTGTATAATTTCTCTATTATATAACAATATATTTAAGCGGGCGAAGCCGCGCATAAAGCGGTATTTTAAAGTGTAAAAATATATGTATTATACATTTCGTTCACAAGTACGAGCACAAGTAAAATCATAATAGAGCGCTGATTTCGTCAATTTCGTAAAAGAAATAGAATTATAATAAAAAAAAAACACTCCTTATTTTCAATGTTATATTTCATTTATAGAGTGAGCATGGAATACCAGTATTATATTACTGCAACAGTGTCTATGTAATCTGAAACTTGAAGGTGAATTCAATATGCACTGTACTTCGTAACTGCAATGAAGATTGATTCGAAAGCAATTGGATCAATTGTAGCAGTTATTGCGTCTTGCGAGTCCAGTGGTTCTTATTTTGTTTTTGTTTTTTCAATAAAACATTTTTAATTAGAGTTTCCTTGAAGTTATTGATTCTTAGTCTTACGTTAACTGTCGATTATTTCTTTAATATATAAAGTACTAGCGGCACGCCCGCGGCTTCGCCTGCGTGAACTACGTTATTATTAATTTCTGTCTCCATGAGTACCTATGTCTTATAAGTGACATGCCTGCAAAATTTAAGACTTCTAGCATTTGTAGTAACGAAGTTTCATACAAACTTTCAACCCCAAAACAACCCCTTAGGAGTCGAATATTACAAATTCCCGTCTTAGCGAGCACCTACGTCCTATAAATGACTCCTATGCAAAATTTTAGATTCCTAGAACATGTAGTTTCTGAGATTTCGTGATGAGTGAGTGACCTTTCGATTTTATATATATAGATATAATTCAATGTTAAAGTATCGATATCTAGTATTATTTTACGCTACGTAATTAAAAAAAGTCGCATTCATCTTCTTTGAAATTAATACTATTAGCCATTTCAATACTGACTTTACGCTGGTCGTAAAAAGAGACTTAACTAACTCATCGCCACGATGCCTGAAATGAAATATCAAAATGAAATTTATTCTTTTATCAAGTTTTACCTTCAATTTAGTCTTTTTTTTTTTAAAGTTAATCTCATCTAGCGCAAGAGTCTCACTTTGTAGTTGATAATGCAAATGTAGGTTTACTAATGAGATGGTATATTATATATTTTGATTAGAATAATGATACACAAGCAACAGGGACACAAGCGTGAGACTGTAAAGGCGGGCAGTTCGGGGGTTCGATTCTGAATCAAATTTTTTTTGATGAATAATAAATATTTTTCTAATATTTATTTATTTAAAAAAAATTGTATGGTTTTACGTTGTATAGTCCACGCAATAAGTTGCAGGATTTTAATATAATATATATACAAAATTTTAGATTTTTAAAAATTTCAATGTTAACCTTTTAATATATGTATCCAATGTTACATATATTCATGTATATAAAGCAATCCCATCGGCCCTTGTGATTCAACAGCGTCGAGATAAATTAAATTATGACGAATCCCTCCAACAAGTTTAATTAATTTACTCGCTTTATTTGAACTAAGCAATAAAACTCCTTGATATAAGTCCGAATGAAAAATTTGTGAAATTTCATAGAGTTCAGAAGTCTTGTTGAAATTACTTTATCTCTAGCTAGTACGTGTTGTACTCTGAGTAGGTATATAAAATTATATTATATACTAAAATTTTCAAATATATTTACGTCATACAAACATTTCCATCTGACTCAAATTCTATTAACAACATAATTACCTATTAAACCTATTATAGTTTCATCATAATTTACAATTTAGTTGAGTTTAGCAATCAACTTGTTCTATAGACAACGGTAAAAAAGAATTAGAAGCTAGGATATAATCGTTGTGTTAAAGGACCCATCCGTTTCAATATTGCTTTACATCGATTGAAATTCGATTTTTTACATGGCACTGCAGATAAATTAATCGATTTCGATGACAGTTTCCGTTGCGAAATCAACGTATTAACGGAAAATTTTAATGAAATGATATACGCATAATGTTGTTATTATATTTCTCATACGATGGAACACGTTTTCACATTTATGAAAATAAAATTATTTGACCATCGATTCGATTTGCTGTTTCCATTTTGTGTCAACTTTTATTGTATTTTTTTTTATTTTTTACTAATAATACTTAATCTTAACAGGTAGAACTGACAATGCACGACGGTACCGTACGAGATGTATGCTTCATAGAAGACACGTCGAACAAGACCAGTCTTTTAGTGAGCGGTGGTGCTGGAGATTGTAAAATATACGTCACCGATTGTGCCACGGGAAAGACTTTCCAGGTGAGTAGAAAAAATACAGGAGAAATTACGTTTTTTATATTTAAAAATGTGTTATTTGTATAAATTAGTTGTTGATGTTTCATAGTTATTGCCGTTCATCCAGCATAAAGTTTGTGGAGACATAACAGATTTTATTTTTACTATATAATAATAATAAGAATCAGATACAGTTGTTTTCCTGAGTATGACTACAGTTATACTAGTAAAACTTTATTTAGATACGAGCCTACTTAAGCAAATTTTAATTTTAATTTTTTAAATTAAAATTTTAATAAAATTCTAACTGTATAATTTCTATGTTTTTATTGTAGGTTTCGAAATATTGCCAAAAAAAACCCTCTTACCCTAATTAAATGATATTTATGGCTTGTATATATTGCCAGTTCAATAGAAAAGTTGCATCATACATAATTTAAAAAAAATCAAGATAGTTTATTATCAACATTCTTTTGGGATACATAAAAACTAAGATCATAATTTATTAGTGGATAACGGAGTGTGTTCCTTCTGCCTATCCTGATGCGTGCGGGATACAGCGGAAGCTGATTGTTTTTAACTATATTAATAAGTACGTTTTTTAATAGGCTCTAAGCGGTCACTCCGGCCATGTTCTCTCCTTATACAACTGGGGTGGCGCCATGTTCGTCTCGGGCAGCCAGGACAAGACTGTGCGCTTCTGGGACCTACGCACTGGGGGGTGCGTCAATGTCATATCCCCGCCGACAGGACACGCTACTAAGGTAAGATATTTGATCTATCTTCATTATTGAGATGAGTAACAGTGGCCGTCGTGGCCCGGTCGCACAAACCCTTGTGTGACCGTACCCTGATCCACGCTCTGGTAACAAGGTAAAGTGCGATGCTCAATTTCTCCACTCAACACAAAATGCGTCGGAAATACGGCGGAAGGTGGGAAACCGAAGTGTCTTAATGGAATGGAGTGTCTTAACACTAGGCTCCCAGGTTCCCTCTGTCTACTCTGCTGTGTCCCGGATACAGCGTGAAACTAAGAATATATTAATTATTTTGTCAATCTTACATTGGATGCAATTGACAATATGAGAGAAATAACTAATATCTACTTTATCATGCCGAATATTCAGCTCGAACTTGTAGCTATCGTTGAAAACATCTCAGACATAAAATATATTTGTAATGTGATTTTTTTCTGAACACGATGAATAACAAATTTTATTTTCAAGCTACCTTTGATATTGTTAGCCATAAAAGAAACTTTCGATGTTGGCTCGTCAGCGAAAAGCTTTATTGCTGCTCTTCAAATGCTCTGCGATAAGTCAATCACAATATACCATTTACTGAATGTAATAAAATAGAATTGAATTTTTAATAAAATTGTCTATTTTTATGTAGGTACTATATATATTTTATTTTGAATTGTAAATATATAACCTTGAGAATATTATTCAATATGATTTCTTATTTTAGTTACATAACATAAGGATAGGTAAAGTGAGCCTGGGACCTAACCTAACCTAACCTGATATTTAGACACTCCCTTCCCAATTAGGATAATTCCTTCCCCCTACTTTCCACCTCTTTATTTTGAATACAAATATAAATATTTATATTCTGAAGCCGCAGTGGTGCAGTGGCATAAGCGTGTGACGTGTTTTTTGTTGTTTCAATTTCTGTTTGAGAGAATGAACTATTATTTTTTAATATTTTAATTTCTTCGCTTTGGTAAAAAGACAAAGTGGGGAAAAACAAAGAGTGTCCTAAAGAGTTAGGACACTCTTTAGGACACTCTTTAGGACAAGCCGATGAAACCTAGAGGGGTTTCATCGGCTTATACTGGTATATTAGGGATGCACCGTGAAGCTGAAAACAAATGGATGTACTGATTCATGGACTATACGAGATAACAGTTTCAATTAAAGTAGAAGGTGAATGCTTTACAATTAATATAAATTAATTATACAGATGCTCGCTCTATCCATTTCAGTAATGTTTGAGTTGACTTGCACTTTTAGAACGATTTCTTGGTAGAATAATACATTCTTAGTTACGTTAAAGCTTTTAAATACCTACCTACTTAGAAATAGATGTTTTTTTCCGCTTTGAAAGATTTTTCCGAGCTATGACTTTTACGAAATCTACATTTTTACATTTTTACATTATTTTTACATTTATGTATATTTATTTTTAATTATTTATTTATGTATATATATATATATATATATTTATGTATGTATGTATATGTGTGTGTGTATGTATTTTATTTATGTATATATGTTATGTTTATTTATATATATGTATATATAAAGCTATTTGGTATTCGCTATTTATGTATTGGTTTATATATTTCGTAGTACTTTTTGCACCTTTCTGCTTTCTTTACTAAATTTAATCCTTTCGTTTTTCTTTTGGTTGCCTGTAAGAAATCGCTTTTAGTGATAAGGCCGCCATTGCACTGTTAATCATATTTATCATGTACTGTATTTTATTCTCTTCTTATTTGTGCAATAAAGTGTTATATTATTGTTATTATTATTATTTTTAAACGAACGACGTTTTTTTACGAACAAATTTAGCACAGTAATTGGTGCTATATATAGATTTACGAGTACCTTAGTTAGTGAATAATCTTCAACTAAATGGCAAATGAAAATATAATAAGTCTTCATTAATATATCTTAACACGTATTAAGTTATACATAGAAATTCAAATAGTATACTAAAATGTATATTTTATTCACATTGTATGTATGTGTATAGACCTAGGACTATAGTTTGATACTAGATCAAGATACATTATTCTCTACTTCTTACAATAGTTTAACACGCTGCATGTTAATTGTCGGTAGTCAACGGTATATTTTGTTTCATAGGAGTTCAGTATAAATGGATAGGAGTTAAGTGTTGAGTGGCGGAACTCAACGCCGAGCTTTGCCTCGACACCAGAGCGGACAAATGAAAATATAAATAAATATTTAATTTCCTCGAATAGGATCGAATCCACAACCAGCCTCTACAATCATACATTTGTGCTCCTGCACCACGACTGGCCTAAAGATATATTATTATTTATATATCCACATCCACATAGGGTTCGGCAGTAGCCTCGCTGGCAGTAGACCCCAGCGGTCGCTTGCTGGTCTGCGGTCACGACGACGGCTCGTGCGCCCTCCACGACGTGCGCGGGTCGCGCGCCCTGCAACGGTTCACGCCGCACTCGAGCGACGTCAGGAGTGTCAGGTTCTCGCCCGGCGCGTACTATTTGCTGACTGCGGGCTATGATGGGAGAGTTGTTCTTACTGATTTGCAAGGTTAGTGTTGTGCCGTTGGTTTTGTTTTTTTTTTTCAGCCGACCAAACTCAACGCCTCGCTTTGTCATAATAGAGCGGAGTAATGCAAAATATTTAAATAATAACGTTCATAAAATACCAATATTTCTATGGAAATCTCTACACCAAAACGTTGGCTTAATTAATTGTATCACCCACCATTATGTCGGCATTTAGGGTGCGCAACGGATGCGCTAATATACTTAATATAATATATAAAATAAACAAGATTGTCTGTCTGGCTCGTATAGATGTTTGAAGGGTACGTTCCTCTTTAAACTGCGACTATAAATAGCTTCACGCTGTTATCACATTGTACAGGTGATACATGATAGGCAAAGAGAACGTAGTGTCAAGGCACTCCGATCTCATTAGAGACATTGCACATTGAGTTACGGAACTCAACGCCGCGCTTTGCCTCGACACCAGAGCAAAGAAATGGAAATATAAACCGTAAGTAAATATTTCACTTCCTCAAGTGCGGATGGAACCCACAACCGTCGCGTCACACCTTAGTGCCGCAGCGCCACGACGGCCTCTTCGGTTTTCTCTAATATATGCATAAACCGTGTATGCACGCACGAACCATGATATTGTACAAATGTCATAATTTCGTCACGTCATAAGCACGAGACAGATTGGCAGACTAATCTCGCTGTAATGATACACAAAACAAACGCTACGTGACGTGACTGGGCGGTGAAGATAAGGGTTGGTCCTTGACGCACCGCACTCGCTTTTTTTTATATTTTATTTTATTTGTACGCATTTTGTGAACACTTAATACTTGCCGTTGTAGAATAAACAAATGTAGCCTAAAAATGTCTCTTAATAAATATAAGCCTGCTTCATAAAATGATACTTCCTTTTTGAACTTCAAGCTAAATTATTTGACATTCAAACAATGAAGCCTGTAACTTTTTATATTGAATAAAAATATTTTAATTGGAATTTGAAACGGCCGAATCAATCAATGTAAATTTGAGATCAACGATCTTTTTTAGTCATCCTCTTTTGTAAACCAGACTTGCAATTTAATTACGCCAATAATGTAAAATCGCTCTACTTTATTTTTTATTTCGATATTAAATTAATATATCGTCAGTTGTATATTACATTACCTGATGTTACAGATATTTAAAATAGCATATATGCTATTGCAGCATAGCATATATGCTATGCTATATGCAGAAGTTAGTTAATACCAAGTTGTGTATTTGCTACGTTTTGGTTGGAAATTTTGTGGAAAAGATTTCTTAAATGAAGCCTTTTTAAATGATTCTTAAATTATTTCATTTCGAATATTCTTTTCCAATTGAATTAATATAAAATATATTTATTATAACTTCACTGTAAATTCTATATCAGATATCAGTTTATTTACTGCAGCAATCGTAAACATTTTATATCTTAAAGAATTAACACAACTTATGACGTTGACGCTATATTAAAGAGGCTTTATTAAAGTCACTTAAATGAAAGAAAATAATATACTATATAAAAGATTTTTTTCCTTGTTTGATTTTATTTTTTAAATTTTGCGACATATCGCAATAGTCCTTATTGAACTATATTATTAACTGCAAGCTGGTTAAATGGTTGTTGATTAAAATGTCTGATGAAAAATCCTTCATTAATTAAATCCTTCATTAATCATGCGTGCATTTTTATAACTGCGGTAAAAATATTTCTATAAAAGCTTTAAATATTTCTTTTCTAATATTTATTTACGTATGACACTCAATTATTTTTACAGGTGACCTAACCTGCGCTCTGCCAAGCGTTCCCGTAGCAAGACATCCAGATAAGGTGATCTCAGCAAGATGGCACCCGGACGACTTCTCCTTCTTATCTACTTCCGCCGACAAAACCGCCGTACTTTGGACTATACCGCCTGTTTAAATCAAGTAAGACGGCCTAGAAAAATGTAAATGATAATAAGTATTCATAGATCTATTTCGGTCCATATTTTACTATTCGTATAGGCTTTCCAACGAAAACATTCATAAAATGGCTGTTTGGTATGCCAACCGGTATGTCGCTTAATAACGTTGGTTATTGGACCGAGACAGGTCTACAATGTAATAGTATGATCGTATAGCGCTTTAATGCGCTTTATTGCTATGAAATTTGAATATGTTTCACTTGTTACGACTGATGCTTTAAACGTGATGTTCTCCCCCTTTTTTCTACTAAGCTACTAATGTTTGTTCGTTCTAATCGATTTCTAGATAGAGTAGTTAAAATTGTGGTCTAGATTCTCTGTATTTCATTGTCTCGAATGTATTTCATAGCTTGTAGTTTGTTTTCGTATTTTTCAATACATAGTGTTTGATTGATGGAAGCAATTTATTTGTAAAAAAAACTTGTACTATCCGAAATTTAGAGTACATTCACTACTAAGTAAATATTATTTTTTTCTTTTTTCATTGACCTTATAACGTAATTATCTAAATAATTCTGATATTATAATTTTATATCGAACACCTTAATACCAACGATATTTAATTGTTTAAGATCAATGAAACTAATAATATAGGTAGAAATATTGTTAGAATATTTTTAACTGACGATGAAGACTAAAGCTAATCTTTATTTTAACTGATGAAGGAATTGTATAAAATGACTCACCAAAATTTTTAGTTTTATATTATTTTATACAATTTTTGTATATGTCAAACGGCCAAAAAATTTAAAATTGTAAAAAACAATCAAAGTAAAATTTTAATTCTTATAAGTTCTAGTTCTTATGAGTATATTTTTTCTTATATGGCTGAAAAACATGAGGCTCCAGATTTTTTAAAATATCAATTTTTATTTATTTAAATTTCTTATTAACCTGCCTACTCGTACTTCAATAGGTCGAACATGGCCTCTTCACTTCTGGTTCAATATAAAAAAGAATTGATCGATCAAGTAAATCCGAATTATAGAATGCAATCACAAAAAATATATAATATAGATAAATATATTCAGCTTTAAATTATTTTTTGTTTTTTGGCCGTTAGACGTCGATGTATAAGGATATTTGTATAAGGACTACAATTTTAGTTTAACACATTAAAACCGAAACTATTAATAATAAATCTATTGGAATATCTTATTAAACTTTAATTTATTTCATTTAAGACTTTACTTGTACTCGTTTCCACATCATATTGTATTGTCTAAATGAAATGATCTCTTGTATTTTTAACTATGTTAAGGTTTTCTCAATATGGATTTTTTTTTAATAAAAATAAATACAGAACGATTAAGTTAATATGTACTCTATATATACAAAATTCATTGATATGTCAAGGAATGAAATATTACCCTAAATCAAAATGTCACAAAAACATAAAATTTAAAAGTGTACACTGAGTACAGTAAGTTATGAAACCGTATTATGTTTAAAGTATTTCAAATAACAGTTAATATTTGTTTATATCAGTACCAACTATGAAATGTCTATTTATTCTCTATTTTATAGTTTAATGTTATAAAATCAATGTCGTTGGAAAAAAATGATATTGCAAGGATTGATTTGAAACTCAAATATTTTTCCAAAAAAAAAAAGACTAAAAATATCGACAGGTGCTTTTGATTGTTTACTATTATAATTTAATGTACTTACCTTATTTAGATTTAACAGTATTTTTAACATAGACACATTGACATTAGTGTTTACAGTGCTTTAAGAGTGCTTTTTGTATCATTTCACTAAAAAGCTTTAATATTTTATGTGAGATTAAGAACGGTGCATTGCTTTTTTTTTCATATAACGATGATAACCGTCTTGGCACAGTGGAAATTGAGAAGCAAATATTAATTCATTCATAATGTATTGTTCATGTATTATTTTAACTAATCTACCATTCTTTAAAATTACAGATAATAATGCAGATGATGAATTTTCACTGTGCAATAAGATTGAAACTTGAAAAACTTTTACCGAATTGTAGAAATAGTAAATTTTAAGAATTTCGTGTACGAATCACTTGTAAGCGACGCGATGCTTGAATCGATTTCGAAACAAAGCGATTCGTCAGGAAATTTAATATATTTGAATCTAAATTGTATATACATTTTTACTGCTTCTCACACAGGGTTAATATATTTGATATGCTGTATGTTTGGCATTAATTCATTCGCTTTAAATGAATGATATTTGACTGACACAATTGACTTACAATATTTTTAAATGATAAATTTTAAATTTGATATTTGGCTACAATTATGCACATAGAAGCATTTTTTTTCATAATATTTGTTAAAAGCAGCAGTAAACTCTTCTCTAAATAGATAAAATATAAATATCTAGGCTCACTGAACTTTGTATCACTCGCCTTCAATAGGTCATCGTCACGTAAAAATACTCTCATATGTAAATAATAAGCCTATTTAGATTTTCCATTTTTTTTTAGTTTTTCCCTTTTCGTACAAAGTGCATCTTACGTAAAATAGTAGTCGATTACGTCCCCGGTGTATGACGATTTTTTTTTCGTAGAGTAGTAGGTAGGTAGGCAGAGGGAACCTTATTAGGATACTCCGTTCCCCACGCACCGCCCATTTCGCTTCTTGAGTGGCGAAATTCAACGCCGCTCTTTCCTTGTTATCAGTGCGAGGAAGGTGATTTTGATGAAAAATTTAAATTCATAACCCCAGGCTTTCTAGAAGTATTAATTTCAATTAATTTTATATTAAAATAATGAATCTATGAGGTTATGATAGCTCAAATTCCTAATTACGGCCTACAGTTTGAGAAGTCTGGCATTCTTTGAGGAGGATATTAAGAGACTGGTAGTAATGTGGGATTTGAGCTTTAAAATTAAATGTACATGACTTTGCACAAATGTATTGTAATATATTCATTTATTTTACATTTATATACTTTTTTTTATTGTCTTTCATATATATTTTTTGTTTTTTTTTAATAACAATTGTGCAAACACATTATTGCACATAATTTGTCTAAATATTAATATACTGCTATATATTTTATGTATCGAATCTAATATTTTATGAATAGGTTACTCGTATCTAAGTACTGAGCTACGAACAAATTGTGTTAAACCGAATTCCGTTAATAACTGTATCTTATATTTAAGAATATAATCCCATATTTACAACATGCTGTTTAATTTACCTTAATCTTAATGTACTTCTAATATATTCTATAAGATATTTAAATAATAAAGCATCGTTCAAGTCTTTGGGGCACAACAAGCGTTCGAGTGTAAACGCGACGGTTGTGGATTCGATTTTCACTTGGCGGAATGAATTATTTCATATTTTTTTTCATCGCTCTGGTAACAAGCTTAACGGTAGCTTAACGTTGTGCAATGTTTTAAGAATTCGGGGGAACGTGAAGTCAAGTGCCAAGTTCCCTTTGCCTACCCTGCTATGTACGTGATACAAAGTTAAGCAAAAAAATATGTATAATAGAATATTATTTTTCCTAATTTAAAATGTTAAAGTAAAACGGTATGGGGTATGATAAAAGTGAAATTGTAATCGTGGTATGACAAAATAATAAAATAGTATGAAACATTAACTAGGTAACAGGTTATAATTTTTAAGACGTGAGAGTCTTACCATACCGAAGAAATGAGAATTCGTGCCTTATTTTTTTATAAGATCACATATTAAACGCAACAACAACACGCAATCTCTAAAACCTTACAAACAAAAGATTCTCACTATAATCTATAAGCATTCAATATTTACATATACCTACTCGTAGGATTTAATAAATGTTAATTTACGCAATATTCGCCAGCCATACGAGATTCATATCCCGTTGTTTACAGTTCCCGCACTGTTTACCCGCACTACACTCAAGTGGATCGCTATCGTTTAGAATGTATTGTGCGAGCACGGAACTGCATTAGCAAATGGATCTAGGTTCATTTCCAAGATGGATTTTTAATGTTGCTTAAGAATTTAATATATTTTATTTATGTTCAACTTCCTCATTTTCTTCTAAGCAATTCTTCAATTTTATAATAAAAAGGGAGGAATTTAGTCTGGTGAGCTGCAAGGATCCCGATTATTACGAAATATTTAACTTCGTACAAACCATTATGAGTTTTTCTTACATTATGTTTTTTTTTAATTTTTGATTAGTTTAGGTTCATAAATGAAGATAAACTACATAAAACTATAAACTTAATCAGGAAAAAATAATATGACATTAGAAACTTTATCTAAATTTTATACTAGCGACTCCACCCCCATTTGCGGAATTTCCTGCGGTAACTATATTATAAGTGAAGGTCACATACGACCATACGAGTACATTGTTTTCAGATGTTCCGGGGATTAACACAAATCGAAAGACAGACAGGCTGACAAAAATGATAAAATTGCTCTTTTACTATCTTGTTGTATTATCTTATAAGCCCAACAGGTTCGATTCCTACTTGAGGAAATGAATTATTTAATGTTTTCATTTCTATTTTTGCCTACTCTGCTATGTGCCAGAAACAGCGAAAAGCTGATTTTTTTTTTATATTTTAACCCATATGTTCAAAAATAATACTATTTTAGCTTCACGCTGTATCCTTATAGCGGGATAGCCAGTCTTATTTACACTTTTATCCACTGTACATGAGCCCACCAGGCGAAGCTGTAAAAATATATACGTATGTATGGATATACAAAATATATACTATATGACAAAATTCCTCGTGTTTGAGTAATGCTCCCCATCCCCTAAAGCTGACCTTAGTCATGTCTTTTGATTTCTTAACTCCCTTTGATCTCATGCATGCTTGTTAAAGTAGAAAGTTTCCAAGTTATATTAGAACATTCCACGAATTAGTTAAATAGGTATTATCGTCCATGTTTTTATTATTTTCTTAGATAAAATGTGATCAAAATTGAGGATTTAAAGGATATTATGATATGTAAAAATATGAGTAATCATAAAGTAATTTGTATATAGAACAACCGTAGTGTAGGGCATTTACAGTACTGTTGAGACACACCACTTCCCATCAAAATTAAATTTTGGAGGCATTGCGTGTTGAACAGCGGAATTCAACACACAATTTCTTGTCATCACAACATCAGAGAGAAAAAAAAAATTAAATATTTCATTTTCTCAAGTGGAAATCGAACCCATAACTTGTCACGCTTACAGTCCCTGCGCCACAACAGACCACACAAACTGGTTTAATAGCAATTGCAAATATAAATATTGGAAACGTAACTTAACACTGTTGGATTGCACTTGTGCAGCTTAGAAGAAATTCCAAAATTGACTCAACAAAGGAAGTATCTTACAAAGGAAGAATGTTTGGAGTTTGTTTTGAACGTACCCATGCTTATTTCATTCTGGTTATAAGTAAAACGCGATAGGGTCTGGATTTCGTCAATCGTAACGAAGTGCCTCATTATATACAGATTTGTATCTTAAACCTTTTTAAAGGTGAAGCTTGTTAGAAGTATTTGTGCGAACATGAGCTTAGTTCATTGAAAGAAAAAAGAATTGATTTTATTTATTTTCTTACGTAACACTCATCTTTTAATTATATTTTATTAACTGTATCTTATTAAAATAACTTAATCTACACACACACACATATTTTCTAGAAAGTAGAGAACGAAATGGTTATAGCTGATTTTTAGGCTTGGATAAAAATGAAAAACTTAAAAGTTCCTAAAGATAAGACATTTTTTTTTTATTGTATATAGGCAAACATTTGTCTGCCATCTCACCTGGTGGTAAGTGACGATGCGAACGATGGTGGTGCATGCTTACCTAGGTAGTGCCTAGTCACTCGTTCTTTAAAGAGAGTTCGTATACAAAATACATAAAGAAATGGCTTTACAACTCATAATAAAAAATACTTGGCGGTTTGCAAAACATCGACGGTCACCTAAATTGGTTAAGCTAATGCAAGCAGTATTACAGCAATGCTAAGATCAGTCTGGTGCCAAGTGGAGAAATTACGCTAATTATATTATTTTACATTGCATAGGGTATTATTTTTAACTATATTAAAGCTTATTTTTTTAGCTTCATAGGCAGATGGAACCTGGGAACCTGGTGCTTGGACACTTAGAATTTGTAACCATGTCATAGCGGAGAAATGATAACAATTCCTCCGAGTGGGGATCGAACCCATATTATATCCATTTAATTTTTCATTCCTTTATAATTAATAACTTTAATACTTACCTTTAAAGCGTTGTTTACTATACGATTGCTGTATGTGCTGAAACTCTATACAAGTGTAGTATTGAAGGTAAGATATTGACTCTGTAAGTCTTTCAGCCGTTTATAAGGATATACAGTGGGTAAAAAAAGTATTTGCACACCTTAATTTTTTTATGTTACATCTACAATAAAACAGAATGCTTTTAGCTAATAATCGTATTAATAATACTAGTGGGCCCGGACGCGGCTACGCCTGCTTCAACTATAAGAATATTTATTAAATATATTCATGAAATTATTTTCAATTTTCAATAGAATTAGTAAGAAAATATAAGCTTAAATAACCAAA
>DWNA01000986.1:0-17248 GCA_018249835.1 Heliconius besckei | reverse complement strand
ATAATATCCCTCATAATATACCTAATTGGCCAGCTCCGCGCCCAATGGGACCTCCACCGCAACCTTTTAAATTCCCGGGACCTAGTCATAATCAACCACGCATGCTTACTAACACACAAAGGATGTTCTCTGCGCCTCCACCAAATTACAACCCCCGTAGTAACATTTTTAAATTACCACCGCGAAATAACCCCCCGCAAGGTCCTCAACCTATGAGTGGTGTCCAACGCTTTATACCTAAACCTTTACCTTTAAATAATAATTATAATCTGTCGCCGTCGAATTATTTCAAATCGAGGGAAATGAACGTTAATGAATGTGCTACATATGATGACTCATATTACAACTATTGTTACGAGCCGGAGTAAAATTACTATACTGACTATTACGATACTGAGTTTGGCCCCGGATTTTCTTATGACTTAAATAATTTAAATACGACTTTTGAAAATAATTCTTTTGACTCTGAAGCACAAATAGGTGCAACTGAGCAGGACCAGCAGTATTTTCAGGAGGTTTCGAAATTACAAAAACCAAAATAGAATTAAATCTTCAGACACAAAGACAGCTTCCATATATACAAATAAGAAATCCTCCTTTAAAATTTTTAATAGACACCGGTGCTAATCAATCTTTTTTTAGTCCCGAAGTCGTCGAAAGATACTTCGCTCACTATCCATTAAAATTTGATCCTTTCGAAGTAACCAACGTACACGCGACAAGTAGAAACGATTATTCTATTACATTGCCGTGTTTTGCGGAATTCAATGACGTTAATAATATTAAGTTATTCGTATATCGCTTTCATGAATACTTCGACGGATTAATAGGTTTGGATTTATTAAGTAACTGGGAAGCTCGTATAGATTTGAAAGAACAAAATTTATTTACAAAAAACGCATCCAACCCCATTCGAATGTATAAATCGTGTAATGTTAACCTGTACGAAGATATTATCCCTGCGGAGACTTCCAAAATTATGCGTGTTCCCGCCGACATTGCGAAAGATGACGCTTTTATTAGAGAACAAACACTATGTAATTGCATTGTTCATGAATGCATTACTTCTGTGAAAAATAATCGTTGTTATTTAGAGAACGAAAATCCGACATCAAACGATATTATATTCTCGCTCGATCGTCCGGCTGACGCGGATTTATTTAACGTTGAGTGCACAAGTACCCAACAACTAAAGACTCGCACACAAGACGTTATTTCATGCTTACGTACAGACCACCTAAATCCAGAGGAAAAGGCTAATCTCGTAGCTCTTTGTTCCCGTTATTCCGACGTATTTTACATTGATGGTGAAAGATTAACTTTCACGAATAAAATCAAACACAGAATAAGAACTACCGACGAGGTACCGATACACGCTAAGAACTACCGGTATCCCTTTATACACCGACAGGAAGTAAAATCTCAAATAGAAAAAATGTTAGACCAGGGCATTATTAGACCTTCCGAGTCCGCTTGGAGCTCACCTATTTGGGTAGTACCCAAGAAGGTAGATGCTTCCGGGAAACAAAAATGGCGTTTAGTGGTAGATTTACGTAAACTTAATGAGAAGACGTTAGATGATAAATACCCTATTCCTAATATTAATGATGTTCTTGACATATTAGGGAAATGTCATTATTTTACAACCCTTGACTTAGCCAGTGGATTTTATCAAGTCGAAATGGAAATGGAAATGGATCCCCAAGATATATCGAAAACAGCGTTTAATATCGAACATGGGCATTTCGAATTTCTTCGTATGCCCATGGGTTTAAAGAATTCACCTTCAACTTTCCAAAGAGTAATGGATAACGTACTCCGCGGACTTCAAAATGAGATATGTTTAGTCTACCTTGATGATATTGTAGTATATAGTACGTCGTTTCAAGAACATATGATTCATCTCGAAAAGGTTTTTAATAGATTACGGGAATCTAATTTCAAAATACAAATGGATAAATCTGAATTTTTGAAGTTAGAAACTGCCTATCTCGGTCATATAATAAGTGGAAAAGGTGTCAAACCGAATGCAGATAAGATCAAGGCCATTGAAAATTATCCATTACCTAAAACTAGTAAAGAAATTAAACAATTTTTAGGACTCTTAGGATACTATGGGAGATTCCTCCCGGACTTTGCACGCCTAACGAAACCCATGACAAAGTGCCTAAAGAAATCCAATAAAATTATACTAGACTCTGAATATACTAACTGTTTTGAAAAATGTAAAACTCTACTGACAAATGATCAATATTGCAATACCCAGACTTTACAAAAGATTTTATTTTGACAACTGACGCTTCAAACGTAGCTATAGGCGCCGTTCTTTCTCAAGGCCCCATAGGTTCCGATAAGTCTGTCTGTTATGCTTCTAGAACTTTAAACGACAGCGAGTTAAATTAGCACAACAGAGAAGGAACTTTTAGCCATTGTATGGGCAACTAAGTATTTTAGACCTTACTCATTCAACCGAAAATTCAAAATGTATACTGACAACAAACCTTTACAGGGGTTAATGAACATGAAAGAACCAAATTCCCGCCTTTCGCGTTGGAAACTTAAATTGAGTGAATATGACTTTACTGTATTATATAAAAAGGGTAAATTAAACTCAAACGCAGACGCTCTTTCCCGTACCGAATTTCACACAAAAGAAGCATTATCTTTAATTATCATTAATAGAGGAAATAGATGAGCTTAATTCTTTATTCAGTAATCCATCAGAAACTGTTCTGGGCCAAGCTAACTCTTCTACAGAGACAGTTCACACGAGTTCGGAAAACCCTATCCTAGAAATCCCGATAGCTGACGAACCACTCAATAAATTTCACAGACAGATCTATTTTTATCTTGTGACTGACGTTAAGAGACGACCTGTAGTTACCAAGCCCTTTGACACTCATACGCGTATTAGTATTCAATGATCTGAGTCAAATTTAGAAGAAGATATGATAAATGCTGCTAAAGAATATATTACCCCAACAATAAAAACAGCTATTTTAATAAATCCTCCCCTGGCTATGTATTCAATTAAACCAATCCTGCAAGATAAATTTAAGAGTTCCTCCCTTAATCTCGTTCTAGCTAAAAAAGAAATAGAAAATGTCAAAGAATATTTGCGTCAACAGGACATCATCCGTCATTATCACGATGGTAAAACGAATCATCGTGGTATCAACGAAGGCTATTTAGCTTTGTCACATAGTTACTGGCCTAAAATGAGAGAACAAATAACAAAATTTATTAACGAGTGTACTAACTGCGGCCAAGCCAAATATGACAGAAACCCAATTAGTCCACAGTTCAATGTTGTTCCCCCTGCTACCAAACGGTTCGGTTTTTTTTCAATCCTCCGTCTGTCGCAAACGTAATTCGCTTGCTATGTCTCGGCAAACCTTTAGCGTTAGGCTTCCATCTATACGCTTGTGAGCGCGTTAGTATGTTCACTGCATATTCACTTACTTATTATACAAAATTACGACGGGGAAATACTTAGGGAAAAATAATAAAATATATTAAAATAAGTAACTACTGATATATATAGGTAATATAACGTTCACCATATTAAAGCGCATTCTTGTTATCTTTACTTTCTTAACGTCCGATTTTTACTGTAAAACTATATTTTCATATTTATTAAAATTGGGAAATAAATCAGAACGAAATTAATGTTTATTCTACACGTTTTTAAAAACTGTACACAATTATTTTGGACGATAGTCCAGATTTAATCTATAAAAGAATATTTTTATGCAAATTATCGAAAATTATTTAAGGTTTTATTTTTATATACATTTATTATCAGCACTTTTTTTTTAAATTTCATAGTGTAATATTTTTTATAGTTACCAATATGGAATATAATATTTTATAGATAATATAGATTAGTAGTTATAAAAAATATATATAATACTACTTCTTATTCCTTTTAAGATAAATTACAAAAGTTGAGGTGAGGTGAAATTCATTAGACTACTAATATTTAGGCATAATATTATAAAGATTTCATAAATTTCATAATCGGCCAAAAATGCATTTAATTTTCATTATACGTCAAATCTATGCATTTAGAGTGTATCTACTAATTTAGTAATTGTAAATTGAAACTCAATTTAAAAAGTTTAACGAAATTTCACAAAAAAAATAATTACCTATAAAATGTAGGGAAAATAAAACACCATTTGCTTCTCACACATTTAATATGAGCTATAAAAAAAATAAAACGTAAACAACAAGAGGTACGCATATTTACTTGAAACCAAAATAGATAAAACAAAACTTAGAAATTAACTTAAAAATTAACAATATTTATTAAGTCATGGGCATTTTATAAACTATAATTAGAAAAAAAAATGCCACGCTATTTACCCGTACATTATGAGGCTGAAAGTTCACACGATTTCATTGAAAGCTCAGTAATTAAGGCCATTTTTGTATTGAAATGTTTTAGTGTCGATTTAATCACCTGTTTTGTTTATTATTATTTCTATAATTAACTATAACCTTATTTTAAAATTTTAATACAAAGAAATTCAAATCTTATAAACAGAATTTTATCAAGCTATTATAGTGGTGTTTATTTACCAATTATATGTACATGGGTATTTATCAGTTTCCACTTCAATATTGATACAGATAGTAATTTTAGACATAATCGTTTAAACATATGATTCGTCAGTATTATTAAAATTGTAATATCTCTAAGAATTATTATTATTTATACATTAATATTATTTACAATGAATATTCTTTAGGTTACTGATAAAATTTAAAAAATATATAAATAAATTTAGAACCACGAATTTAGGTCCATTTTATATAAAAACTCAAAAAAGCAAAAAATAAACAAATTCAAAGGTGTTAACTTAAAAAAAGCAAAAAATAAACAAATTCCACTACAGTATATCAGTATGTATGTACACATTCAACGACATTTCACATAAAACAGGTAACCAAATAGACACATTAGTTTAATCTTTACAGTAAGGTAAGAACATAATGACATTTAGTTATGAGTACAGCACGATCGACGAGTCTTGGCCGTCTTCAAGTTACCTGTAGATGGTGGTGCAGATTGTATTTTACAAAATATCAGGAATCCATGACTCGTCAACCTTACTACACATTAGACAAACTCTGAATTAACTTTTTAACTTATTTTAATATATAAAACCATCCCACGCTACAGGATGCGCCCTATTCGTTGCCGCTCGGTTGCTTCTCTGTTGATTTCTACGTGTTGGGCCTGAATATGGAAAAAAATTTAAATATCGTATTCAATTGTAGTTAGTTCCATGTATGTAGCATTGAAAGTAATTTTGTGCCGGGTGGTCTGTGCCCCACCCCAGAATAAAATATCTCTAGGAACACCTATGCTGCTTTCTGAGATTAGCAAACTTAATACACGCTTACTAATAATACGCTAAAAAGCTCAGAAGACTTAGACTTAGTCAGAAGACTAGAATATTAATATAGATAGTATAAACACGAATTGAGAGTTCGTGTAATACCTGGGCTGCCTGAGGTAGCACGCAGTGGCGGCCGCCAGCCTCGCCGGCTCGTACTCGTCGTCGTCGTCGTCGGCGGCGTGCGCATCTCTGTAAGACTCGGAGGACTCGCTCTGCCGCTCCAGGTCCCTGGTGAAAGTGGGTACCCAGTCCTCGCCCCAGTGCTGCGCTATCTGCGCAGGTGGTACCTACAACAGTATTGAAATAGAACTCCCACCAACAGCACGGATGCACGCGTGGGTGCCTGCCTGTTTGCTCACAAAATCTTAAATAAATAAATATATGAATGAATATACCAAAACAGTGTATAGGTATACAAGCGAGCTTTTAGCTTGACTTTTAGCCAAATGTGGCTAATACGATATATTCTTAGTAAAACAATTTAATAAATGATAGCTACAAACAAACACGTTTAGTTAACATTGGGCATCTATTACAAAATTCACTTCACTTCTATTATACTTACGAATCTTAGATTACTGGCATCATCCGGCGACGGGGGCGACGGGGGCGACGCCGGGTTGTTGTGGTTGTTCTCGTTGGTGTGGTTGTGGTTGTTCTCGTTGGTGTGGTTGTTTTGATGGTTGTACCTAATAATGCCACACATATAAGTAAAACATATTTACCATTAAACAAAAAAACACATCAACATGCAAAAAAGGCAAAACAAATTAAAAAATATATATTTTTGTATTCAAATTATTGTCAAAGCTTTATGCTGTTCGTATTCTAATGCTTATTTCAGAAATATTTATAAAAGCTCATCATAATATTTTAAAATTTTACTTTAAACGGTTAATAATAACGGTGGAACTTACATTTCTCTTGAATAAGCGGCTGCAGACGATTGTACTTGGTTCGAATTCGAGGCTATTGCGAAAGCTCCAGAAAGTTGTATATATTCCGGAGAGTGGAGACTGGGTATGGGTATACTAGGTATTGTAGGTGAAGTTGGTACTGTTGGGGATTCGGGGGTAGGGGGGCAAACGAATATTGTGGGTAACATGGGTGTGGAAGACACCACTGAAGCAGTCGGTGTAATGGGTGCAGTAAGTACAATCGGTACCGAGTGCAGAACCGGTATTTGTATAGAAGTGGACATATTGGGAAAAGTGGTGACCGTGGATACTATTGGAAAGGTGGTGGTTGTATTGAATGGTATTTGCCAAGTGCCGTAGTTATCTGGAGATCGCTGCATGGCCTCAGATTGCGAAGATTCCTGTAACATGAGAATGAGAATCTACCATTTAAGTTGTGTCGCAAGCTAAATGAATAATTTAATTTATACTCATGAACAAAAAAAATCACTGTCACACGCAAACAATTCCGGTTTTTAACTACAGAAACCATTTCGCATGATAAATAGTTGACGTCGTGAATTCTATATATAATAAAACAAAAATAAAAAACACACAATACACAAATATATTCCGTGACATTTGGTCAAAAAAAAACAAGAAACAATAAATACCAACAACATAAAAAAACTATGATTTACAATTTTCAACCCCTATAACTAACTTACAGACGAACCGCCCTGAGTGCTCCCCTTGCGCCGTATAAACTGTTCGCAGTGCACCTCGTTCGCCTCTATGCGCCTTATAGCCGTGTTGAGGTTTTCCATGCCGAGGTTGTAGAGGAGATCGCGGACAGGCTCGTCTATGTTTTGGATAAGGTCACTCTGCAAAAAAGTTTGTCAAATATGATATTAAAATATAAATACTATACAATTAGGAGACTACTGTACAATAATATGTCAACTGTACTGTACTGTACTCAACAGTACTGTCAGTGTCAACATTTCCTGCTCTTTTCATTTGCTATAAAAGTTACTGATTTCAGCCAGAAGGCACATTTTCCCTCGCAAACGTTAGGTTACATCAATTGTAGTCGATGTGATTTGTTGTTATTGTGATTTGTTGTTGTTATTAGTTGGCGTTAGCAAGTTATAAAGTAATTTAAATATTATGATTTGGTTAAAAGTGCTGCCATAATTAACACTGAGTGTGAATTAACCTATATGTGTTTTCGAATTAGCTTTCTTAACTATTAACTGAAGTTTAAAAAAAGTTTCTAGTTATTTAAACTTCAGTTAATATTTATTTTGATTTTCAATACATAAATTGTATTTTGCAATATTAGTGTTGTGTTGTTCTTCTTTTTACATTTCACTTCTGAAACCTAACTATTTTCGAGAAATTGCGCAATTTTCAAGCAATTGCGTGTTTGCGTGTTGCCGAAACTTAACGCCGTGCTGTCTTGTTCCCAGGGAGAGGAAATGAAATCATTTCCCCGAGTGGAAATCGAACTGCCGACAAACAAATAATGCGCCATCTTATATATAGAAGAGCAATTTCAATTTAGATTTATCCCATTCGTGGTAATGAAATATTGAAAAAAAAAAACATTTTCCCGCTCTGGTAACGAGGCAACTCCACAAACCAGAAATTGAGAAACATAAGTGTCTTAATGGGAATGTAGAAGCAGTGCCGGTTTTAGCACTACCGGCGCCCTGGGCGAAATTTTTTTGGCGCCCTCTAACTACATTTCAATAATATACAAAAAAAAGGAATGGGTACAACGAAATAACCATCTATTTGAAAAAAAAATTACGACAAAAACTAATAAAATTTAATTTCTTCTAGCCTTTCTATCTGCGAACTCTTTTATTAGGCATTCAAAGTTTATGTTTTCTGCAATTTTATTTTCAAAGTTGTTAAGATCACTTTGTTTTTTTTCTTTTTTAGATATCAAAGACTTTGTTCTTTTGCAAATACCCTAGCTACGCCACTGAAGCGAGGAGACATCTTTGCGCAAAGCGCCCTAAACGGGCGTCTACGGCGCCCTTTTTATCCGGCGCCCCTGCCAGCCCGGGTCGCCCAGCCTGGCCCTACCCTAACGCCGCTAGTGTGTAGAAGTTAGCACTAGGTTTCCAAGTTTCCTTCTACTTACCCTGCTATGTGTAGGATACAGCATGACGCTAAATTGAATAATAAAAAAATAATAATTCAAACCATACAATACAAAAACTAACACTTACAATAAAAGATCTGTATATCCGTCTCAACCCTTCAATGCCCTCCAAGCAGCAATACGACAGTACCCCACACAATTCGTAAAACATTCTAGGGTACACTATGCGGAGCCGTCTAGTAAACATCGAGTTGTTCTCCATCTCCAGTACCATCATCGCTTCGTTTAAGAAACAGAGTAAGACCGCTTTCATCGACGCCACTAAGTCCACGTTTCGACGTATCGGTGCTATTAGTTGCTGTGAAAAAATGCGGACGATTTATTTGTTAGTAATATTTAATTATGAATTATTTAATTATGAATTATTTAGTTATATATTATTTAATATTTTTGTATATCTTATTTTCTATTCTTCGCGAAACTAATCTAGTATAATTACAATTTAACTAAACATTCGTAAAAAAATTGTTGGATAATAACATAAACTAAAACTAATAATAAAATCCTACATAAAAAATATTACAAGCAGTATATACAAAAATAAAAAATATATATATAAAATAAAAACATTAAATATATTGTAACAATAGTATGAGAGTTCCACGTGGCTTGATGAAAGTGTATTGCTTAGTGATCGTAACACTAATACAGTTTCCAAAAGACGCGGATTCAAATACCCTTAAAATTCTCTAACTTATCTAAAAAAAACTGTTCTTCTAGTACTCTTTCCTAAGTATGGAAGATATTAAAGAGTTAAAAATATAAACAAAACTCACTATCCTAGCTATAAAAACGGCATGGCGGGCAAATATTAATTCGACTAATTGATCTTGAGTACCGACTTCGTAATCCCCTTGCATTATCTCCCACATGTGATGCTGTAACAACCCTCGTAGTGGCGACAGCTCCGCTGGTACCAGTGTACGACTAGTGATTGCGGTTGCTTCATGCTACAAATAAATTAATTAATCAGCTTCACGCTGTATCTCGAACACTGAAGGGTGGACAGCACACAGTACTCCGTTCCCAATTTTTTGCTGAATGCTGGGGGCATTGCGTGTTGAGTGGCCGTCTTGGCGTAGCGGCAGTCTGATTAGCGGGACTGTTGATTCCATGAGGTGGAATGAATAATTATCGAGTGATTGCCTCGCTCTGGAAACGAGACGAAGCGCGGCATTAAGTCTAAACACTTAACACGCAATGCCTTGAAAATTTACATAAAAGTTAAGAATGAAGTGTTTTAACACAAGGTTCCTTCTGCCTATCTGTCCTGCTATATGTAGTAATACATTGTGAAGCTAAAACAATATGTAATATATAGATATTAATGTAGTGGATCGTACACTGAAATCTTCTTATAAAAAAGTAAATTTTATTTACGACACTTAAAATTTTATAAATATATTATGTTATTTTTATTATTAAACATGCTATCAAATTAAAAAAATAATAATAATAAAGTTTTATTTCTGTACATACCAAAATCACGAAAGCAGCTACCATAAGTGACTCTTCATGGTTAATACTCGACTCGAGACTATCGAATAATGTCACTACATTGGTCTAAAATATAAAACACACACTTTAAATGAAACCACAGTTTTAACTAATCTATAAAAGAAAAGAAAGTCCCAAACATGAAAAAATATTTTTCAAATAAAATCAATAATAACATTATCATTGTAAAATAAAACGCTATAAAACGTTAAGGACGACGCGCGCACACATTAACCTATCTAAGGGACACCGGCGCACATTCCTCATTCCAAAATCGAGTTGTAGGTATTGGCGATAAAGTTCAAAGTTGTTTAACCTTTAGTAGTATTTTTGTAGTAGTGTATACGTACGTAAAAAGGAGCGCTTACGCTTCCAACCTGTATAACTTATAAATGATTAATATAATTTAAAGATAGATTTAATATATAAATAAAAAAAGTTACCTGTGCACGACCTCTACTGCTATCGCGTAATCTAGGTCCACCTGCTCTACGAGAATCCTCTCGTCGCCTTTGCAACTGGCGTCTAGCGTGTTGACTGTCACAAGGCAAGAATCTATCATGTATCAAATCCATTACCGACACCGTTTGGGAATGAGGATCTCCTTGTCGGACACGTCCCTGTTCTTCTTCTAAAAATGTAAAAATTATTATTATTATTAGAATTAAAATTTATTTCATGAATACTTCTTTAATTTCTCGTTTCTTCCCGCATAGCAGGTTAGGTCCATATTCGAGAATGTCTTGAGTGGCGGAGTTCAGCGCCTCGCTTTATCTTTCAGAAATCAGAGCGATGAAATGAAACTCGTGTTAAAGAATGGGAATTAAACCCACAAACAGCGTTTACAGTGTGGCGATGTCTAACTACGTCTTGGTCACGTGAAAACAAATTAATTATTATTTATTTTTAATTTCTGGAACAGAATAGAAATGAAATTATATACATATATAATATAATATAATTGTAGTTTTGTATCATATTACGTGGAATATAATTTATCTTGTAATAAATGTAATATTACTAATTGAATGTACATTATACTTACGATTAGGATCCACGGGTGTTAGAGGTGTTGCTTCCATTTCCACTTGGTATCTAAAAGGGTCCGGTCGTACGTTAATATTCACTGTCCTAGAGCTGCGTGCCTCGCCACGCGCGCGATCGTTCGGCGGTTGTAGTATGCTTATGTGTGTCTAGAGAAATGATTGATATTATTTATATGATCTAAGTATTTGGTAGAGTTAAATGGAAATCTAAATTGTGATATATCGTAATCATGATCTTAACATAGAATATATTGATCTGTCTTCACGCTTTTACACTTTTAATATTCTATGATGGACGTCAATCCTTTGCCTAACCAGACTAGAAACGTTTAATATATTAAAACCTCCGATTGCCATACATTACTTACTCATTCTTTAAAAAAATATATTCCGTATACAAATTTGGACTAAATTAATTAAATAATATACACTAAAACCTACTTCAACAGGGAATTCTTCGGAAGTAAGGCGAGAGTTCTCATGCGACATCAGGAGAATAATGTTGGAGATAAGATGGTAGGCATGCGAGAAGCTGTGAAACACTTCTGCTGAAATCTCCGCGTTGAGCTGACGACGTTGGAGCTCTGCTTCCTCCAATTGGATCTACAAATGATTGACGAATAAAAGAAAATAGAAGCTCAGTTTTTCTTAATATCTAGGTATATAATATGTATGGTGGGTGTGGTGAATGATATGAAGAAATCGAAATATAAACGACGTATATTTCGACGCAAGTCCCACATGACAGTGGAACTCAAGACGTCATAGATTCACTTTAATAATAGACTGTGATACAATAAAATCCAATCCACGTCAACGCCAGTATCAGCCCATAAGAAAAAACCCTTTATGGTTCTTAGGTAGTGAAACCAAATTTCTTGTTTTCATACCAGTAAAATATATTACCACTATAGAAATTCGTCGAAAGACACGTAAATTATTTTTATATTTACACCCCTAGTGTAATTTTTTTATAAAGTATACTTTGTTTTATTAATCACTATACTATAGTTCTGATAAAGCAACCTAAAACATGTTAAGAGAATATTCGTTTCTCTTTCGTCAACCAACTCTAGAAAAATAAAATAATCCACGCCCCCTTTTCCTGTCTACACAATAACGACTCCAACGACTTACTTGAGGATTATTAACTTGGCGCAGAGTCATCACGTACAGTTCCCTGAAGGGCGCGAACTCGGCGTCGAGATTGTGCAACTGCTCGACAATCTCGCCGAAGTCAGCCGGCGGCGTGTGGTACGGCGTGGAGTCCATTTGACGTTCGCTGTACGACGGAGAGCTGTGGGGTGGTGGTGGTGTTAGCCTCAACCATCGCGTTTACAGTCAGTCGCTGTCATTCGATAGTATTGACAACAGCATTAGCTATAGTACTGGCCGTATTGCCCATCATATATATTCCAGCCATGGCCAAGCCATAACTTATGGCGTTTGTATGATTCAATACACCTAGTAACAAATAGTTACTATCGTCTACTGATATAATCTTCATATAATCTTCTTCTTTAATAACTAGTCTACTATCGTCTATATATCTAGTCTATACTATCGATATCCGCGTCGGTAGAACTTGATTGAACTACAACATACTACGTACTACAAAAACTTTCTTTGGGAATATAATACTTAAGCATTTTTGCATTTGCAGAATGTTTTAAGTAAATGTTTATTTTGATTATATAGCAGGGTAGATTTTCCGGCGAATTCTGGAGAATATTGCGTGTTGAGTACACTTTAAAGACTAAAAAGTGTAAAAGTTAAAATAATATCATAAACACAAAAGAAAAAAAAAGAGTAGGAGTACGATAAAAACTGTCTTATTTAATAATAATAAAAAATTTTTAGCCCAAGTTACACACACTAACAACAGTTAAGGACCAGTGCAAATGGCGTATTAGATTGGTATAATTAATTTAAAATTACAAAGAAGCATTATTTTTAATATGTGTTCAAATGCATATATAGTTTGATTTTTTATAGGTCTTAAAATAAAATACCCTTTTAATAAAAGGGTATTTTATTAACATTTTAGTAAACATTTATCATAATTGTATATAAATATATTTACAAACCTTCGACCGCGACTCTGCCTGGCACTCCCAGAGGGTGGCTCAATCTGTAAAACGTTAATGCATTAATAAATAATAAAACAAAAAAAAGTCGCAACATTGCCTTGCGAAAAAAAAAAATATACTAACTAATAAAGGTGTTAGTAAAAATGAAGTTCAAAAATTCAAGCAACCCTTCACTTTTTCCACACTATTTATTGCTTAGGATGTTATGGCTAGAGCAAGTCTGTGTTGGGCATTATATAAATAATGGTATAATTAGATTAGAATGGGTGTAGATAATAAGTGATTTATATACTACCTACCTCTGAAAAGACAATAAGTATAATAAATATATATTATATAAGCCAAGTCCATAAAAAATTAAGGGCAACAAATAGAAAAAAATATTTTAAAAATCCGACTAAAAGAAAACCACCAACCACCACATAAAAAACCACCTCACAATATCAAAACCATCATCCATTAAAGAAATAGCACACATTTATTTCTAACGTGTGCTATGAATGTTTTCATATTACACGTACACTATTCCTTGGATCACTCTGGTTTTGTTTTAATGTCTCTATTTGATCGGTGATCTCAGCGATGAGACGCCTTAGAAGCTCCAGCCTGGATGCTGTAGGCGATAGTTCTAGACCGGGCAGGTCGTCGTAGAGGATGTCTTGGGGCTAAAAAAATATATATTAATAGTTTTTTAGATTCACGCCGTGTGCCGTATGTAGGCATAGGGAACCTAGTGCACTATATATACGAGTATATAGCGCTTTGTCTTCTAGAAAGCGACAAAATTATTTAATATAAATATTAAATAATTTGGATTCGTGGTACAAAGGCACAGGCGTGCAACTGTAGAGCCGACACGTTGGTTCCATTCCCATTCGGGGGAATGAAGTATTTAATATTTTCGTTACAAGTTGCGCCATTCAAAAAGCAATGCCTCAAAATTCGGCGGAAATTGGGGAATAAAAGTTTCTTAATTGGAACGGAGTGTATTAATAGTGTTAAGAGCCTGCCCCTGCTAAAAAAAGAAATAATTAAAACCATTCCCCTTAGTGGGGATCGAACCCACAAATGTCACATTTACAGTCAGTGTCCTACTGCAATAGAAAGCACTGGAATACCTTTATCAAGATATGTATAATATAAATAATAATTTGGGATCCATGTAAACATACAATATACTAAGAAGCTATTAAGATATTAATAAACAAACTGGAACATGTCACTGGCGATAGTTGTGGGTTTAACAAATTCTCTGTTCAAGCAGAACCACTTCAACCAAACAATATTACTAACAAAAAACGCACAAAAAAAGATAGTTCTAATATCATATTTAAACAAATACAATATTAAGCAATCGCTATCTATTCAAATCAGGACATACATATAAAGAAATATTCAATTACTTATAAATCTCATCATGCCCTTTAGAAAAAAAAAACAATTTTTTTTTCCCAAAACCACCACTTTGTAAAGCAAAACTCACCACAAGCCGCCTTATCTGTTGTTGAGTGAAATTATTCAAAAATTGGACTCACTTGTATTGGTTCTGGAGTACTTGAGGAGCTGGTGGAAGTATCTTCCCTCTCCCTTTCCTGCAGAGCCTCTGCCGCTTCTGCCGACGGCGGTGCCTTTTGCGCCATGTGGATGACTTTATCTTTCACACCTGGTTTAATAATATGTTTTAGCTTCATGTTATATCTCGCATAGCAGGTACGACATGTACACTAAGAGGGAGGATTTTAAGATTTTTCTTACTTTAGATTTTTTTCTTTCTATGTGACAATTTTCATTTCGATCATTATTCAAGACATTTGAATGTTTATTGGCTACACACTAAGCGAGCGACAGCGAGAAAATGGAAACAATTCATTGTCCCGTGTAGGAATCGAAACCACAATAGTAATTTATTATATAAAAATCGGCTGACAGCGGGAACACACTACGTTCCAATATTTCGGAACGGCTGACTCAACGCCGCGCTTAGGCTCGACACCAGAACGAAGAAATAAAAATATAAATTTAAATAAATGTTTCATTTTCTCGAGTGAGGATCGAACCCACAATCAATAACGTTTACAGTCACAATCTGACCCCTGCGCCACAAGTGCTCCACAACCACAACATAAGTAATTAATATATGTTAATACAAGTGGGCACGGACGCGGCTACGCCCGCTTGAACTATACGATTATTTATTAAATGTATTTATGAAATTATTTTCGGAATTTGTAAGAAAATATAAGTCTAAATAATTAAATAAGTTTAAAAAGAATAATAAGTGGAGATTTATTAGTAGAATATCAGAGTAACCGAAATGACCAAACAAAAGAAGTAAAAGTAACTAAAGGAAATTCTTAATATTAGAAAAAGTACCTAAAGTTTCCCGTGAGCGAGTACTAAACATTTTTCTATATTAAATAATTAATATTTTTCGCGGACAATATAAAATAAAATCCCAAATGATTAAAATTACGATGATACGATTAGTATTCCAAAATATATAAAAACTTACAAAACCATTAAAGTCGTCTGCCCGTTCGCGTCGGTCATACTCACACTATACCACTCGTAGGCTAAGTCATTTCGAATTAGTGACATCTCCTTAATTATTTATTACAATGTTATACAGTTAACTATAATTTCCATCTAGATGAAATGCTAGAAGTGACTATTATATTTATTTTCATAAAGATGAATATCAAATTATAGAAATCATCTAATGTTTGTTAATGTATACTAATCTATATCTATAGTATATATCAACGCGGACTATTTTAAGAGACAATATTTTTGTAGAATATTGTTTTTGTGTCTCATAGGGTTAAGTCGGCGCGCGCCATGTATGCATTAAGCAAACTCATTTCGGGTGACGTTTTCTTAAAACAACAAACTTTGCAAGCCGTTGCTTAGCAACGGTCGCATAGCGAAGGTAGTTATTAACATAGCAGGATCCTATGTTTATCCCGGTACCCTCAAGTATCTCTATATGAGTATTTTATCACAATTAAATTAGCGGTTTGGGTCTGATTGCGTTAAAGACAGACAGAGTTACTTTCGAATTTTTTCGAAACTTTCGAGTTATTAAAGAATTTGCAAATAGCTCATCATGTTGCAAGAGGATAGTTAAGTTCCAAGTTTCAAATTGTAACATTTTAAAAATCCACAAAAGCTTATGGAGTATTGTAATGCTAAATTATGTAGGTCTACCTACTATATATATAGAGCAAAGGAATGTAAAATAATATATTTTTTTTACCATATACAGCCAATTTTATGTCATCCTGTAAAATTCTTCCGCAGAATATTAAAAGCTGGAGACTACTGTCTACTCCTGTCTTCTCCATCACTGTCTGTTTTACCTCTTTGACTGTGATCTAAAAAACAAAACATTGTCATAACATTTAAACATTACAGAGAAAGGAACAAATTTAATTATTAGAAGAAAGTAGGCTATTCACTAGTAGAAAGTAAATAATATATATAGTAAAAAAAAATAAGAATATTGTTATGTTATTATTAGTAAATATATATTTATGATACATATCAGGAACAAGTGTTGTACAACAAGATTAGGAACAAGTGAAATAAAAATTCGCAAATATTTCCATTAATAGTGTAAAATAGAAAAGGAGGCTATTTGGCAGAATTGTATACTAAATTCCATTCGGTGGGATTTGAACCCCCAACATACGGTGTATTCAGTTCAGAATGTAACTCAATTAAATATGTCTCGTGATTTTTTACAAAACAAAGGGTTCCAAATTTTTACTAAAACCCTAGTACAGATCAGTAAAGACTTCTTAATAAAATAACTTTTTATTTTCGCGGTAAATTGGAATGTAATTAATGTATGTAATATAGATCCTGTAAAATATCTTAAAAACAGGCGCGGTCGCAGCCTAAAATTTTGGAAGGGTCACTAATATAATGTGTCGAGTAAATTTAATAGTTAGTAGTTATTAAAAAAAAATGGATTTTTTTTTAATTAACATGGACGATTTGGGGGGGGGGGGTCATGTCCCCTGTGACAAGCCGCACCGGACATAAAAGCCGACGATCACTTTTTTTTTTTTTTTTTTTAGATCTTAGACCATTTTAAAGGGCATCAACTCCCCTAACCCGCACCGGGCAGCAA
>DWNA01000985.1:0-17249 GCA_018249835.1 Heliconius besckei | reverse complement strand
TAAAGAAATAGCTTTTACTTTACGTACCAAATACCATGTCACTGTAGGGGAAACACCGCCAGCCACTTTGCAATGAATTTTTCCAGAACTATTTAATTCCAATTTTTTATTGTACGGTTGAGGTTCGAATTTAAGAACGCCATCTAAAAAAGAAATAGTAAGAATTAATCTTTATGAAAAAGACAATTAATTCATCCCCCGAGATCAAGCCTGCTATTGCTTCTAAAATTTATTTTATATTGTAATTTTTTTTATCTTCACGCTGTATCTCGTACATAATAGGGTAGGCAGAGGAAATCTGGGAACCTAGTGTTAAGAAACTCCGTTATAATTAAGACACTACCGGTCCTTACCTTCAGTCGGATTCTTAGGACATTGCGAGTTTACCGGTAGAACTCAATGTAGTGCTTCACTTTGTTAATAGAGCGAAGAAATGATTAAATATTTAATTTTCTCGAGTGGAAATCGAATACACAACCTGTCGTGTTTTTTTATATTTTCTTATATTTCACCTTAATTTAGTTTAGAAAGAATATAATAATTAAAGTCACTATCTATTTCCTAAATGAAATCTAATATGCTGCTCTAAGACAGTTCTCATTAAAATAAATTAGTTACGTTACCGTCGTGCAAGATACGGTTTTGTTCAGGGATTTGACTGACTAAGACCAACCAGCCTTATCATTTATGTAATTATAGTATTAATACAGCAGTTGTGTTTAAATGATATTTTAATAATTTAGTTTACCGATTTTACTATACTGTCTTTCTTTAATTAAATTTTTCTTGTATTTGATAAATAAAATTGAGATTGTTACGTCGTGGCCTTAGCGGCCCTGGCGACTGACTTTAAACGGTGAAGGTGCGTGTGGGTTCGATTTTCATTGGGTAAATTTATTTTATTTTCATTTCCTTTATCTGATAATAAGACAAGGAACGGCGTTGAGTTTCGCCCTGTCACACAATGCGTGGAGAACGGAGTGTTAGAAAAGATTCCTTTTGTCATTAGATTTTTTCTGTCTACCCTGATATATGCAAAATTCAACGTTAATTAAAAAAAGACAGAAATACAACACATTACTTAGTTAAATTATACTGTATTCACAATATAAAATATGTGAATAGTTCAACAGTATTTTCGGAACATGGTCAAATGGAGACTAAAATAAAAATTCCTAAACCACCCCTTTGCACGTATAAGTAACTTTATATAAAGGACGTTCCACGTTTAAAAATATAATACTCGTGTCGTAGAAACGCGTTGAGTTCTGCCACTCAACACGCAATGCCTCCAGAATTTGGCGGAACGTGGGGAACGGAGTGTCTTGGTGGTTCCCCTGTTATGCTCTAAAATGTGTGAAAACGATTATTATTTTTATTATTATTGACATTAATCGAGTTAGATTTAACGACCAGTTAAAATTATTAAAAGTGATGTAATGTTAGGAAACCTTTTATACATATGGCTATACAAGAAAAATAAACAAGGACGTGTCACTCTGTTTTCTTTGAAATATCATGAGTGAACTTTTCTTACATTCTAAAATTAAAATTTAAATCAATTGTTTAACTTACCGACAGCAGCTCGATGTCTCCTATTTTGTCTGTGGCCGTGAACTCGATGTCCATGTTGTTCAGATTCTACAAAGAAAAAAAAAACCTTTGAAAACATTTGAATACAAAAACATATTTGAAATATTCAAAATAAACATTTTAACCTATGGTTTTCGATGATTAAGGATGATATTTTTGAAAAATAATTTTAAAATATAATAAGTATTCCTTATATAGGAGCAAGTGGAGAACGGAGTCACTTATGAAACTTGGATTTATCTACAGGTATTTCCTGGGGAAAGTCTACACATAAACTTTAAACATATATGTTCGTGTAAACGTTACTTTTTGAAATTTTCAGGCATTTATTTTGGAGTGGGCCCGGACCACCGAGAACATTTCCTACGCCCTTGCTTCAAATGTCACCAGGATCCACTTTCTAGGTACTCTAGAAATATGAAAAAGTGAGGCGATAAAAAGGGGAACTAGGACAAAAAGTGCGATCAAAATTAACTTTGCTTCCGGCGATATAGAAATATCTTTAAATCTATCTATATCTATATTCTATTCAACAAAACAGCTGAACTAAACAAACATTTAAGTTTAAAGGAGATTACCGGCTTAGAGCGTAAGCGGTACAAGGCTTCATTACGTTTCGTCTCGATCGATAATTGTAACTGAATGCTAAATCTATTGTATGCTCAAAAGCACGGGTTAAGAGAAACAAGATTAAAAGATGTTAACTGGTTTTTGTTTCAGTTTAACGCTGTATCCCTTATATGGCAAGGTAGGTAGAGGGCTAGTGTCGAAAATAGAGTGTCTTTACACTGTAAAGACACTATTTTCGCTTGGAACGGTGTGTTGTCAAATAAAAACAAGAAGAACTTTGAATGCTTTTTAGCATAAATTTGTAAATTTTCATACGAGATTTCTTTTAACATTTGTGAACATATAGTCCATATTGTCGTTTAGTGTTTACATTCCAATCATTTATTAACACTAAGTCAACTACTTTCTGGCATTATGGGTTCGATTCCCATTCGTAACAGACAACTCGAGGAATTGATTTCCGCCACTCAACACGCAATATCTCAAAAATTCGTTCGGAGTATCTTATTTTCTATATTTCTATAACTCTGGCAACATTGAAAAGTAAGTTTATTACGAAGCAGATGTTAGAGGCACTTCAACTTATTTACGAATTTCAGTGTAATTTAACAGTGAAAGATAAAATAACCAAATTGCTACGATCGTATGGATTCAGTTTATGGCGGCGATAAGTGGCCTAAATAAATATAATAAAATATTTTTATCTGTACGTTAGTAAGTCTTGTTTGCATAGAAGCGCGAGGCTTTACGACTTCCCTCCTTTATGATAATTCGAACGCGTATCGGTGACTGACGATCAGTTTTGTGGACTTTGTCGGGTTGACTTTTGAATTTTTAGTTTTTATTAGGTTCCGATTCTAAAGAATATAACTGAACCCTATTACTAGACTCCGCTGTCCATCTAACACCAAAATCAACCTTTACAGCGGACATTGCAACGTAGACCTCGCGGACTGTAAATTTAGTTAATACCTTGACAGAACAAGAGCAAAAAAACTTTTAAAAAAAAAGGTGAATCCGCGCATATTACAAAAACTAGACCTACCCTTAAAATAATGTTATTTCAGAAAATAATTATTAAACAGATAATAATATCCAACAATAATCATTCTACTATAACACACCACCCTGTAGTATTTAAATAACCATTATAGTAAAATACGCGAATAGAAAACTGCACAAGTGACGTAAATGTGGATCAAGTGCTTTTAGCTTTTATCGCAAAGATCACTTGTGACACTGAAAACGGAACATTAAGGAGACATTATACACACTATATTTATTCTAATACGCACTCGTTAAAGTCAGATTGTCAGCTACGAGTATGAAGATCCATTATTATTCTTCATATAAGTGCAAGAAAAGTGTTGGGTTTTTGTATTTTTTATTCAGCTTCCTGCTGTATCCTGCATATAGCAAGGTAGACAGAGGGAAACTTGTGTTGAGACACTCCGATCCCCACTTACTGCTGAATCATATCGAGACATTGCATGGAGTGGCGTTACTGCGATGAAAATGTATTTACATTTTCATTCCTCCGAGTGGTATTCTAACTCAGACGCTACTCTGTGCCGCCGAACCACGATTACCGCATTATTGTGCGTTGGGCTACAATTTCCATAAGTAACATTACAAACTACACGTAAACACCACGACCATTCATACAAAATTGAATCACAACACTAAGATATGTAAGTTGACGCTGTAAGGTAAGAAGCATTCTACATGTGGACTCTTGAAGTTTTCTTCAAAATCACCAGGATGTAAACGAGCTGAGTGAGAGTACAAAACGCGAGTGTAAACATAAACAGAGCGCTTACCGCTTACATCAAACGAAGTATTCTTGACTTGCCCTTGGTAGGGCGACCACTTACTTTAGAACTGTGGGATTCGATATTTATAGCTACTCACAGTAGCCGCCTGACTGAGCTCGGTGGTTGTTGGTTCGATCCCTACTAGCGGAAATAAATGTATTTAAATAACTGAAACTAAACAACTGTTTTTCTTTCATAAGTGTCGAGTACAACTAAAAGTGAAAAAATGTATTTATTTTATTTTAGACTTCCTCTGCCCATCTTACTATGTAGAAATATTTTCGAATTTTTTACATAAGTTATTTTGTATGCATGAGTATTAAAAAAGGAATTTCGGAAAATCCGTCCGTAAGGGAGATATGAGGGTTTAAATTTTTGTGTATAACATCGTTGTTTCAAAAAAGTGAAAGTAATATTTTATTAGTTTTTACAAAATGTCAGTTACTTTATACCATGAGAAAATATCTCAAAGTGAAATCAAAAATACCTCTCACACTAAAATACAGCACCTTTAACCATCGGAACAAACAAAACAAAACAATTTTAATTCCCTTCAAGTGAAAGGTAAACACGTAAATTTTCAACACGCTTCAATCTAAACACGCATTTGTACAGCATGTCCACCCTGTCTCTCATCAGGTCCTGCTACGCGTCGAACGCCCGTCAATTATCACTGTACGAGTATAACAAACCTTTACCGACAGATTCGGTACGCCGCGCGCCGCGTCGCTGCTTTTATGCGGATGCTATTTTGAGATGGAAAACCGCATGTGCAAATGAGGATTTGTATTTTTATTTGTTTGAAAATAAAAGAGGAAGGGTAAAATAGTAATTTGGGAGATTTTGTAACGGCAAATGTACTATTTAAAAATTTTTACGATTAATATAAATAATGGCATATTTCAGAAGACCCTTAACGAAGAAGTGCCTTAATGGGTATGGAGTGCCTTAACTCTAGGTTTCCAGATTCGTGTAACTAAAAAATATTAACATTTGTTTGTAAATTGACTGTTAAGATTTTTAATTTATTCTTTTTTTGTTTGAAGAAATTCAAACATAAAGGTACATACAAACTCTATTCAATTCTTTTTTAAATATTAATTTCTTAGCCTTTAAATCAGTTTTCTTAGCCTGATTTCCCCGAATGAGAATTGAACCAACAACCCTCATGACAGTCAGCATAAATGTATAAAAAGGAATCAATTTTACGCGGATATAAAAACCAGACACCCTTTCATTAGTTATTGGGCAATTTAACAAACGTTTGCTCTGTGGAGAACGCTAATGCATTTTAAAGCCTCTCGCGCTTTTTAGTTTTAATTAAATTACTATTTATGAGTATATTTGGCTTAGCAGTTTTGGAACGGAACTATTTGATTTGCGAGCCAATATAATTTTTGATATAAAATTTACTTTAAAATATATGTAAAATTTTAACAATATAGGATATAACGAAAATGAGAGCATGTTTCTTTTATGTATGTCTAAAATAGAGTTAAAAAAAATAGTTTCTCAATTTTGTTAGTGTAGTTTAGTTTATCTATGTATAACGTATTTCGTTCCGGCTCCGTGCTAATTGCTAATTTAAAGTTATAAATAAAAATAAATAAGAAACTATACAACATACAGTACGTATAGAATTTCTTAATTAACACTACAAGTAAGTACCTATTTTAAAGCACAAATGAAAACAATTTAACAAACCGGAGCAAGTGGCGCTCCCGGCGGGACACCGCCGCACTACATAATGGCGCGGTCGCTATGGCAACTGCTCGTAAAATTTTACGACTCCCAACCCCCTTTTCGCTTGAAAATAACGTTGACTTCCATTAGATTAGGGTTTTAGAATATTTGAGATTTGATTCCTTTATGGTAAATTTTATTGGATCAATATAAGATGGTATAAAATTGTATGCAGCACTCTCACACTGATTTAGAAAAAGGGAGTTTAAAAATCATTTTTTTAAGTTACGTTAGTCAGGCGATATACCTGCTGTAATGTATAAAAAGACAACATAATCTTGATAAAATCATTCTCTCCTTCTTTTCCGCCTGTCTAATAGATCGATTTTGACATCAATGGCGAAATCCAATGTTTTTTTTCAATAAGCAAAAAGAACAATTAGTATTTTTTTATATAGAAAGAGCGAGTTAAAACCGTATAATCTAACTTATATGATATTTTTAGCTATAATTTTTCAGCAAAAATTCTTTCTCAAGAATAATAGTCCAGAAAACTTAATAATACCAAAACTTTACAAAACAAAACCTGTTTCCAAGAACCGTCGAATGTCTAGGCATCCATTACAGAGTGTATAACACGAAAACATATTGCCAACAATACGATATTATTATAGAATACGAGATGAGATGAGTTCGGTCCGCGGAATAACAATGGAGCCATCTCGAACTATCGATTAGCAACTGAGACAATACTTGGCTTTAAAAATGTCTTTCAGGTTTACGAGACGTGAAATGAAATGAATGAAGGAACTGCTGATATTGTAAAATCTTGTATTTTACCAAACAAAAAAGAAAGCAGCTTCACGATTTTTCTTGCACAGTAGGTTAGGTAGGGAACGTAAGGTTCCCAAATTTTCGTCCTTTTTTCGGGACGATGCGAACGGAACTCAACGCTTCGCTTTGCTTTCTAGTGTCAGCAATGAAAAGAAATGAAAGGAACGCGGCCATCTATTTAATAAGATGAGATCTATTACTAGTCATACAGATAATTATGTCTATTTTATTAAAAAAATCGAAAATTATAATTGTTTCCAATGATAGATTTCGCACTATATTTTCTTTCGTTAGGTAGTAATTAGAAAAAAAAACAAAAAAATAATAATAATTGAAACTCGAAGAAAATTTTAATGAACACAAATCCCGAAATAGTGTTGCGGAACACCCGCCATTCATTAATAGTCAACGTCTAATCACTATCGGTACTAATTGGAGATAAAACTAGGAAAAATAAAAAACGGTGCCAGTCCGAACCGATTGAGTGTTCCGTACCAATTTTTATGATTGTAAGTCAACGTCGATTGTAAGAAGTCGAAATTCTAGATGTTGACATACTTAAGTTTGCGGGAGCATGCATTAATTTTGTATGAAACAAATTCCAAAATATTATTTTGTAATAGTTTTTTTCTCTGGGATATGTTAAAAAATGTCGGCTTTTTTACTACTATAAATTTTCACAAAATCGTAGGTTAACGGCTTACTGTTAGTCTTATATCGTTTTTTGTTTTTTTTTGCCTCTAAAGGTCATTAATTTCAGCCTCTCTGTCTAAGGTTACCTCTCTATGTTCTTGATATAAAGCGTTGATAGTATGACATGCAGATAAACAAATAAAAAGCATACAGACGGACATCAAAGTTCTCTTAAATAAGACTGTTTTACGGAACCCTAAAAAAGCCCTTTTTTTACTTTTCGTTATAGCTACCAGTTTCAGTACTCAACCATAATTGCACTAAGGTGACCCATTTTCCATTTTTCTTAATGAAAGGACTTTGGATATACTCGTAAGGCCGGCGGTGGCTTCATAATGCGTTACTCGTACAGTTTTACATTCATATGGTAGGTTTATGTGGAACAGTGCCTAAGTGCGTGTTTTCATTATAGACTCACTTAGCTCTTGGTTTTCTTTTTTTTGCATTTTTTTCCTTTATGGAAAAATCTTTTTGTTTCTAATTATATAATGTAAGCATTTATGAATATGTCATTTTTGAGACTTAAAGTTGTTACAAAAGTATTTGTTTTATGAAGAGAAATGGACCAGTTTATTTTTTTTAAAAAATGTAATTTTAACAGAATTACGTATTTCAATACTTAGTATTTATATTATATATCTTATAAGGAATGACTTGGCAGATATTTTGTTTTTATTACAATTACAATTTCGATGTTAAAAATGAATAATAATTCCTTCATTCAGTGACAAAACAGTAATTTCCAAAGTTTGCTTTATATTTCATGTCCAGAGGTGGAAATCAAAACCGTGTTTAGTCTTCAGGGTGAAATAATTTGTACCCCCAATTGGAAATCGGACCCAAAACAGTCGAAAATTGCGCGTCAAGCCTACTTACGGTAACCATAATAATATATGTATAACATAAAATTTAACTGAGAAACAAATATCCGTATACAAGTAGCAATTTTCCTAATTGTGGTAAAAAGAAAAACACATCTACCTACAATTTGATAAAAAAAAACACTGTACAGAAAATATTTGCTCATAAACTTTTTACGATTTTCTTTAATGAGAACCACCGTCGGGTTTCACATAAAACGCGATATTTAAGGGTCTAAATACCATCAAGTCGTTTTACGACTTCTAGGGGGTTGTTATAATTATTATCAAAGGTACGTCTATAATTCTATATACAATAAGTATAAAATACTAGTTACAATTTACAAAGTGTATCATGACTCATGGGGTAGACACCTCATGAGTCTAATATAAAAGATAAATAAAAATATGGTTAGACAATCATATTCAATTTACTTTTTAGCCGAACGCCGTATTCTGAATATAGTAGGCAGAAGGAACCTAGTGTTAAGACACTCCGTTCTCCACTCGTCGCAGCGTTTTCGACAATTTAAAAATGTTATAGGAATCATTGCTCTGAGCGGGAATCGAGGCCTCGCGTTTAGTCCACTCGCTGTGCCACTGAGCCTCTATATACAATATATGAAGTCTCTATATACAATATATGAAGGTATGCGTCCATATACAATAACTAGTGTATACACTAGTGTAATAATAAGTAAGTAGTGCAATAATAAGTAGTGTAATAGTAATAATTTACAATTTATATATATATATATATATATATATGTATGTATATATACGACTAGTAAAAAGATACATTTCCAATTAACAAAAGTAAGGTTATTATAGCGCGGCAGGACTCCGTCTGCGGACTTCGATCACCACTTGGGGGAATGATTAAGGGATGGGAATATTAGGTCTTTTTATGCGGTTCTTATCGTTCTTTGTATTGTTTAACACGTATATATGATGACGATTCCAGAGAAATGATAATCACCAACTAGACGAACTATGGTGTATATTAGAGGAAAATACTGAAAAAAATCATTCCTCTTTGATCTAACACATGCGGCGTTAAGATTCGCAACATAACATCCAACGAGTCTGAAAAATTTTTTAGAAGTGTGATATTACATTTAATAAGTGCTATAGCTTTGTATTCACGATCACAAAAAAACCAAAAACCTATTTCCCATACAAACCACCAATAATAAATCAATTAATATATACAACAAACAGCACATATTAGTTTAACAGGAACCAAAGCCAGTCAGATACAGCTTGTTTACCATACATACATACGTACGTTTTAATTTTTTAATTGGCAATATTTAACGATACAGCGGTGGCTGGATCGAACACGTAAATAAACCTCATTGATGATTGATAGGAACCAGCGTGATATGATGCGGCACGGTATCTATTGCAATACATACCAATTACTTTTGCTATGGCGTTTTGAGTACGAATAATGTGAACGGATGTCAACTACGATGCAAAATAAATGGGAAATATAATTGAAATGTGAAAATTTTTTCAAATTAATATGTTTTTCTGTATATAACAAAATTGATTAGGCACTTCGGTGTGGGACTCGTTATGATGGAATTCAATATTTCTGATTAAAATAACAGTGTGTTTTGAGGTGGATACTAGAGTAGTTAGTACGTTTCCACTTTTTCACGCCGCAGTTTGCCTCGTCACAAAGGCTAAGAATATAAAAATATTAAATATTTCATTCTCTCGAGTAAGAATCAAACTCACAACCATCGCCTTTACAGTCGCACCCTTGCCCCTGCGCCACGACCACCCTCAAGAATTGAGGATTGATATTATTTTTTTCAAATAAACGGCATCTCGATACCACCAAGAAAATATCTCTAGATACGCTAATGCCAACGTACCTAAGTTCACGCAATAATAATGATTGTGGGCTCTAACGCAAGGGAATATTCATAAATTAAGTAAAAGTTTCGCTTATTTAGTTAGACAACTTAGTCTAGTGTGCACGAAACATAAATTCTAATAATAATGTTTGGCACGTCATAAGTTATAATACAGTTAGAATTAAACTTACAAACATTAGTAATTATGAAGAAAGAAACATTAACAGCTTAAAAGCAGCAGCAGCACAGCAGTGTAGGCGGAGGGAACCTAGTGTGAATACACTCCTCATTTTCCGCCGAAAACTGTGGAACTGAACTGCCTCCACACCAAAGGGAAGAAATGAAAATATTAAATGTTTCATTTTCTCGAATGGGAATCACCACGTTCCCTAGCCTATCACTATTAGAGTTACACGCTCATGCCTTCGCTCGTGGCTTCGCAAACATACCATAAAATATAAGCATTCCAATGTCGTTATTGGGACTTGTAAGGACAGGTGTCTTCATACATATATTTTTCCATACTATATTCGGTGGGTATTATGAGAACAAGACGGTTGAATTCACGTCACGTGGTCACGTCGGGGGTGTCAGACGGTTTAATTAATATTACCCAGAAAATACATAATATACACGTAATGTTTTTTAATAAAAACATGATTAATTAAACAACCTCAATTATATATTTATCCTTTATATAGGACATAAAAAGGCAATTAAGTTTTGGGAATAGCTTTTTATGAATAATGTTCGGCGGAAAGTGGGAAACGGAAGTGTTTTAATGGGAACGAAGTGTTTTAACACTCGGTTAAAAATATACCAAAGAGTATTTTCTAGTAATAGTTTTGTTTTCGTAGTTGCATCTGACTGTAAGCGCGATAGTTGTGGGTTCTGATCCCATTATTGTACAGGGAACCTAATTGTTTTATTTTTTTCCGTTTTGAAAAGACTAAAAATAAAAACTGTAAAAGACTAAAAAGTAGTGTTGATTTCCGACACTCAACAAGCACGCTGTTTGGTCACGTAAAAACGAATGTTTTGACATAAGATCTTTCTGCCTTTCCTGGTATATGCGGGCTAAAGCGTGAAGCTGACAAAAAAGTATTTAAAACACAAAAACACCTAACCTAACCTAAAATTAAGCTCTAAAACAAACAAAAAGGAAAACAATTAAAACGACACAACACAACAAAAAAACACATTACACTCCAACGTTTATTGAGTACCATTAAAACCCCCTATAAAAAGCGAGGAGTCGCGAAATATAACAACTGTAAAAAAAACATAGACACTATATAAAAAAAAATTATAAAGCCATTAGCGGAAAAGCCTTCCAAAGTTGGGAGTGAGGATCACATGTGACATACCTACAGACAATTACTATAATAGAATCCGATACTGAAAAATAAAATGTGAATGTGGTAGGTACGTTTTTAATTCATTATAAAACCTACCTGGAAGGGTACCTGGAAAGATGGCGCTGTAATATGAATACCTAAATATGTATAGTTGTCTATACAAATTATAAGTGATGGGCGAAAGGAGAGCTCTACTATGAGTTTTCGTGTAAAGTTTTATTAATTTGAATATATAATTTCTAGAAAGACAGAGCGTGGTGTTAAGTTCCGTCGCTTAATTAAATAAAGTTCCGTATCGAGTTCTGTTAGTTCACATCTCGGAAGAATGAATTATATTAATTTTCATGCTCTGATAACAAGACAAAGTGCGACGTTGAATTCACTCAACAAACATTGTCTCTAAAATTTGGCAGTGTATGTTCAACGGAGTGTCTTAACACTAGGTTCCCGCTGCTTAACACCGCTATGTGTGGGATACATAAATAAACGCAAATGTCTTCATAACTTCGAAAAAAAAGAAACAGAATAAACATAACATCAAATCCAAACACTCAGAACAACTTCCATTATGAAAATCTTCTCAGCTCTTTCAAGGATACACAAACTATTACTTATAAAACTTTTAACTTCTAAGACGTTGCGAATACTTGCAACTTTGTACTCAAAATGACGCCGTAATTGAATTTTCTCGTGTCCAAAGTGCGTAATAATTCTTCATTTCGTTATTTGGGGAACTAATTTAATTTGTAAAGTGCCGTTGCATTTGTATACATATTATAAATATGCATATATTGTTCATTTAGTGAAATAATGACATCTTTGCACTGTTGAAAGTATTGCTGAATTCGCAATTAAAGTTTTTAAATAGTCTTCCCTCGTACATTGACATTTCTAAGTGTTAAAAAAAATGCAATTACGTTATTATTGTTGGTTTAATTTAGTAAGAGCAGACGAGATACAATTTTGGCATATTGCGGGGGTATCTTTTTTTTGCATTTATACAAGACCTAAAAAAACATTTTTTATATTATTCCACTTTTCCTTATGAGGTTTGGCCTCAGCGGGTCGGGTCGGGCACAGAAGTGAAAAGAAAATATTTTAATTAACAAGTTCTGTCATATGGGGTGTGAACCCACAGCCAACAATCTTATTTATGTTAAGATTGCCCTGGGTGCGCTAGAAGACACGCCTTAATCAGAAAATTTGAACTCAATTGAAGAAGTTTCTGACATGCCAATAGCGATATTTTCCTTTTCCTTTTCTGAGTTTCTTACAAATTCCCTTAATAAGCGACAAAAAAGTTTTTCAAAAAGCAAGAATAAAATAAGGAAAATAAAAACAACTTATAACACGACTTTTCCACATTTGTACTAAAATGTCGTAAGTTTCATTACTTGTAGGACCCATTCGTCAGATCACCTAAAAAGGTCCGTTCTAAAAGAGTCTCTATAATAAAAGAAATAGAGTGTTTTTTTCTTATATAAACGTAGAGGTCACAGATGTATCGAATTGTCTTCTTTCGATGTCAGTTGTTAGTAGTTTTATGATTGTTGTTTAGTAAATATAGTTCTTTCTTTTGTTCGGAACGACCAAACAATGTCAGTATAATGGAACAGAGATGTGGACAACGGAGTGTCTTAACACTAGGTAATTTTTGCCTCTAAGACTCTTCATCCAATTCGAAAACTGAAAGAAAGAGCTTTTTGAATAAATCTATCACATATTTAAAGTTACATGCTCAGAAAATTCATAATAATTCAAGATAATTTTAACCCAGTTTCTCTTTTAGATACTTCAATTATATGGAAGACGATGAAAGCCCGACATAACCCTTACTTAAAAATACCATTAAAAAACTAATTTAGGATATAAAGACAATACACGGACGTACATACATAAAAGCCGAGTAGGTATCCCGTTTACAGAAACGGCCAGAACAATAAGTAACGGCATGCTGGTCACGTGTCGGCCTAAATATTGCGCGCAGACGCTTTGGTACAAGGAAATGGGGTAGAAAACGGTTATTCGCGTTTTATGGGAGATTTCAGTAATCTTTATATATCTCTACGGTTATGGCGAATAGCTTAGTAAAAGATAAAAAGTTGAAAGAATAAAAGAAATGTTATGAAATTACGCTAACATTTAAAGTGGCTGTTACAATTTATGATAGTTCCTATCTAACTATAGCGACATGAAAATTGCATAAGCATCTTTTTTACTATTTTTAATATAAAAATAAACTATAAAACACGCTTTTCTACACTAAGCATTACAAGTGCTAGTGCTCTGAGGTTTACAAGTAGTTGCAGGCCCTGGCTTCTTCATCAGACCAGCTCGATGATAACATATATCTGTATTGTCACTTAAGCTAAGTATAATTAGATGTCAGCCTAATATAAGCGTATTAATATAATTAAAATATATTATTGTTTATATAAAGTTTTCATCTTTTGACATTGTTATTGTGTAATTAAGTATGAATGTATAGTGTAATAGTGAGTATATTGAGAAATAATATAAAAACTGGCTAAGTTATCAACCTATCACCTTAGTTCTAAATAAAAGTTTATAAAAATTATGTAAATAATATATATGATAAGGAAATTAGACAGATTAATAATATAAAAAGCGTACGGACCAAGTGTCTGTAGTGGTACAGTATTAATAAAAATAAAAAAAATGTCTCTTTTACTTTGTTTTTGGTTCTCATAAAATTGTTGCATATCTTTTGCAGTTTAGTACTTCTTTCACATAGTAGGTAAGGCAGTTACAAGCAGAGCAAGAAAACGAAAACAATAACAATCCACCGAATGGAACCCACAACTGTCACGCTTACTTACAAAATAATTAAAATCAACCAAATCTCCCTGAAAAAGCACAAAAAAATAGGAAAACCAAACAGCCTTAATCAAAGTGAATATCAAAATAGAGAGCCAGTCAAAGGAACCTCCGTATAGACGGTAGATACATTATGTAAATTTCTCTCGGGACATGGAAATAATAGGATTTTGATTACTCCTATCGTTTCACGCATAACAATATTTTGATCATGCGCATCGATTTTGAATTATATGGAAAATTGATTTATTAGGACGCCTTTGTGGTATAATTAGATTGGTTGTGAGAATCATAATGGTTTTGGTCAACTCAAAATCTAGGTCCACTAAAGATATTGCACATATATCATTCTTAAATATAATATGATGATAAAGTTGTATTTTTTAATAAGGCTAATAAATTTTAAATCACTATTTTTTTCTTTGTAATAAGGGGGACCCTATTTTTTAGTTTTACCGTTTTTCGGTTACTGAACCCTAAAAAGAGGAAAATTACAAGAAATCTTTTTAGAAGTTACCAAACGTTATCAAATATACAGGATCAAACAAAAGCCCGCAGCCTGCAGCTTACCCTATAGCTAGATAGCCTTTGCTAACAAAACCCTAGCATAGAAGTACAATGGATGAAAAACGATTCTAATCCACAAACGAATCGAAATCGAAACAAAAAAACACGTCGCTCTTATCAATTATTCGGCGCTGAATTTTTGCGAGAGGCAACACAATGGTCCATCAATCCGTACAAAAACTGGCAACACTAACATTCCAACAAAGCTCCGTGTAAAAAGCGCGAAAATATGCGACGTCCGCCATATTTGGTTCACATGTGTGTTTTTTTTTTATTTTTAAGTCGAGTATTATTTAGCTGCACTAATTAGTAATGTAAAGGAGTTTAAAATTAAGGCTGTATATCCTATATAGTGCCCACTCGCTGCATAAATGAGTTGTTTTTTTTTTGTTTAGACGGTTCGGATCAGGTAAGGGAAAAAAAACTTTTGTGCATAATACGCCTAAACTGGTTGCAGAAATTAAAAAAAACGAGAAACTTCATTTTGATCCTTGTAATTCGAATGTAAAGTTCGTACATTTATTGCTGTTTATTAAATCAATCTTTCAAATGCGTCTTACTTTAAAATGAGTTGGGCAACTTAGCAGCATATTAATTCAATTATAAAACAAAAATGCTTCGTTGTATTTTTTTATTCAAAATTAACAAGATTCTTTAAATAGTAGTAACAAGTAGTTATTTCAAAATTAAAAATCTAACTTTATATCATTAATATTTTTTTAGCTTCACGCTGTAGCCCGCACATAAGAGGCTAAGCAGAGGGAACCCGAGAACCTAGCGTTAAGATACATCTTTCCCATTAAGACACTTGCGTTTCCCACTTTCCGCCGAATTCTGGTTATTCTGGAATTCTGGTTTCATTGTCTTTTAAGAGATGAAACTCAACGCCGCGGTATATATATTTAATTTATCAATTAAAACAACAACAAAAATATTAAGCCCATCTAATCTTACTTTTATATCTCCATAAACAGGTATTCATCCATATCTTTGCTTTGCCAATCAACCGACATTAATATACAATCGTCATTTGGAGGTATCCCTCTATACAACCGTCTCGTTCGTATCGGTGGGATGTGAGGGGGACAGACAAAAGAACGCTAGAGTATTCATGGGAGAGGCGACGAAGCGAAGCACTAGACTAGTCGATGATGGTGATATAGTGGTGTTGGGTTATACGTTTTTTGTGTGTCGATAATTTATTTTTTAAAACTTTTATTAGGCAAAAGTATGTTGTCACGCTGTGCAAAAATGTCTTTATTGTAGAGAACTTTCTGTCTTCCGTCTAATTTATTGAGAGATTAATTAAAAATAGACTGAAATCTCATTATTTTTTTCTATTTTTATATAAAAGTAGAAAAAAAATAACAAATACTCAAAAACATAGCAAATCGAACTAACTATAAACAACAAGTGTACCTAGTATTATGATATTTTTTTTACATATTGTTTATGTAAAATTCGATGTATCGACAAATTAAACTGACACCATCAACCCAGTCTCTTGATGACTCCTTGGCAACACGTATTGAAACAGAAGAGGTATTCCCTATTCACGTTTCACGTCATAAAATAATAATTCATTACTCCGAGTAGGAATCGAACCCACAACTGTCGTGTCAACTGTCGTTAGTTTGCACCGCGACGGCGGATAATTACCCATAATCGCAATAAATATGTATAAAGAACTAAATATCCAAATTAAGAAACTAGCTTAATAATTTCTTACATATTTTTTTGCATCGACAAAACAAACCGACACCTTCAAAAATAAAGTCACTTGATGACTCCTTGGCAGCACGTATTGAAATAGAAGAGGTATTCACTATTCATGGCGTGAATTAGTTTCCGTCATATTTTTAATTAAGATAATAAGGGGCCAGCTTTAATTATACTATCTTTTAAATGTTTAAATTGTTGGCAACACTGACTACGAGTATGCTTTTCGGTGTCTGGAGATATGAAGAAAAAAAATACATTTTTTTTCTTCATTAATTGGGGTGGTATTTTTTTTGCATTTTTATATGTAAATTGAATGAAAGAACTAAAATTTGTAGGGAAATTTTACAATTTATATATAAAAAGTTCATTTTTTATAATATGTTTAAAGTGAATGAGAGAGTTCTGAATGGCTTCGCAAGTTACAGTCTACATTAAAACTTCAGAACAGAACGTAATGCACATGCCTTTTTTATTTAATACTAGTGGGCCCGGACGCGGCTACGCCCGCTTGAACTATACGATTATTTATTAAATATATTTATGAAATTACTTTCGGTTTTCAATAGAATTTGTAAGAAAATATAAGCCTAATAATAAGTGCAGATTTATTATAAGAAAAAATATCTGAGTTACCGAAATGAACAAACAAAAGAAGTAAAAGTAACTAAAGGAAATTGTTAATATTAGAAAAAGTACCTAAAGTTTGCCGTGCGCGCGTACTTAACATTTTTCTATATTAAATAATTATAATTTTTTGCGAACAATATTAAATAAAATCCCAAATGATTAAAATTACGATATTTTAAGTGTATAACATCGGTATAGATAACCGAACTGAGATAAATTAAT
>DWNA01000984.1:0-17265 GCA_018249835.1 Heliconius besckei | reverse complement strand
CAGCCGAACTCGGAACTGGTCACTTCATACTAGATAAATAAGCTGGAGAAAACTTCAAGGAGATGGATATTGATGAAATATACAACAATAAAAAAGTTCGACTTTAATACGAAGCAGAGAGTTATAGGAAAGGTGTACCTAATACAATTGTAGAAGACACTTAACTAACAATACTTTTAATTCATGGATAAAGGAATTGTATGCCACCAAACCAGAATCATCTTCTGAAAGTAAATCAAGAAATCCTTCTTGTAAGTCAGCTTCTGTAAGAAGCCTGTGAGAATGGTATTAGGCTTAGGGCCAAAAGTTCAAGTTTAATCATTACTGCAGAGCAAGCACATCACGACACACATGTTTGAAGTATACCGGTTTTAGCACTACCGGCGCCCTGGGCGAAGTTTTTTCGGCGCCCCATAACTACAATTCAATAACATCCAAAAAAGAGAATGGGTACAATGAAAGAAGCATTTATTTAAAAAAAAATAATTAAATTATTGCCTTTCTATCTGCAAACTCTTTTATAAGGCATTCAAAGTCTATGTTTTCTGCAATTTTATTTTCGATTGATAAAGTTATTAAGCTTGTTAATCTAGATGGCAAGATTGTTGATCGCAGATATGTCCTTATTAGCTTCAGCTTGGAAACCCTCCTTGTTTATTGAAAAAAAGATAAGGCTAACGAGCGTACAGGTTACCTAATCGTAAGTGACCACCACCGCCGACGACCTCGTGTAACATCAGAGAAAAAAAGGAGAAAACGTGGTTTTTGAAGGTATCCATGTTGTATCAACCTGAAAACATTGCCATAGGTAGGCTATTCCACAGTTGCGTGGCGCGTGGAAGGAAGTTCGTACCAAACCACACAGAAGTGGAGTGGCACGTATCCAGATGATGTGGATGATACTTCAGGTTGTGACGTACTGTGCGGTTAGAAAATTCGGCGGCAGGTAACAGGTCAAACATTTCTGCAGAACACTCCCCAAATCTCTGCACAAAGCGAATGTGTCAAGCCTTTCACACATCATTGGGGCTCCAACGTTCCGTACGACTCTACGTGGTCAAGCTGTTACATGATGATGCACCAGCCCAGAGATGAGAAGACTACTCCATATGAAAACGAACCTGGGCACTATTCAGGGCCACTCGGTGGTTTGGCGTGAAATACTGTCGCGATCTGCTTATTAAAATTAAATTTATCTAGTTATTGAAGGGATAAGCATTAAAGGCTTAGGCTATCTATAAACCTTTCCTAACCACTTTCTAACAACCCTTCGAGTTTTCTATTAAACATTTTTATGTTAATTATTATTAGTATTAATAACCATAAGATTAATATACCAGTACCATACTTTTTTATCGTTATCAGATTAACTGTTTTTACGTAAAAAAGGGCCATACCAACAATTCCGTACGTTTATCGTTACTAATCATTAATATACATATTTGTTTTAAGTTTAATACATTGTTGTTATTCTCATACTAACATTAAATAAATCCGATTATGGTCTTTTACAAAACTGATATGTGCATATTTTTCACTTGTAAGAAATGGTGGTTACAAGACAAATCTGATGTGCATCAAAATGGTTAAAAAATTTTATTGCAGATGAAGGATACATTTTATCATTTTCGCTTGTATCTCAAGTTCAAACATAACATAACTCAACTCTCAGTTCAAACATAACATATTTTGTCACCATACTGCATTTATAATTTGATGATAAAGCTATTATTTAATAAATAAGATTTTTTGTCTCTCCTGAAAACTTCACTAGAAACACATTGCGGTTTTGGCAAGCGCAACGACGACTTGTTTTGTAAAAGATTAGCTAATAGTGACATGTTTATCTAAAAACAATGTTAAAGATAAATTTAAGATTACCTTTTCAATTTAGGTAAAAATAATTTTATATAACAATAATGATATTTACTATTAACAGATAAACCTTAGAATTCCTGAAATGGTAATGCAGCAACTTGACAACAGCTTAAGAGATATATTAAAAATAGCTTCCCAGCAAAATATTTCACTGCCTAAACTTGAACAGTTAGATATATTTAAAAATAATACAAGTCTGCAAGAAGAACCAAAACATAAATTATCCTTTGAAGATATAAAAAATAGAGGTAGAGAAAATCATGCAAAATACCAAACTAAAAATTTTGATGAAGCTGGTCCATCTTGCTCAGATTTTATTCCTATTAAAAATGAGAACATAGAATATGAGTCGCAGCCCAAAGTTCTGGCATTAAGAAGACTGTGCGATTATAAATATGGTTATGAAGATATAATAACAGGCACTTTTCAGGAGAAGCTTGATGACTGCCTTAAAAATGGTGTTAGTATTAATTTTGTAGATACTGAGACTGTTAATCTTAATACTGCACTTTATTTAGAATATCAAGATATGTTAGAAAGTAATGCTTATAAGCAAATGTTACAATTTAGAGAAAAACTACCAGCTTATGTTAAGGCCAAAGATATCATTGATAAAATCAATGAAACCCAAGTTTTAGTAATAAGTGGTGAAACAGGTTGTGGAAAATCAACACAGGTTTGTATTATGTTAATATTTGTTACAAAAAGAAATGTACATTATTGTCAGCTTCACACTTTTCTCATGCACAGCAGGGGCGGCTGAGAGAAATATAACGCCAAGCCTCTGGCACCCAAATGGGCAGATTTAATGACCACATGTCTCATTAAATTTGTCACAGAAATAATGCTAATATTGATTTGACCAAAACAAGATTGGAATTAATTCATTACCTTGAGTGAAAATCAAACCTACAACACCAATGATTACAAGTATACTATCCCACTGGATCATTTATAATCTACATTTTCAGTTACATATGTTAATTTCAGGTGCCTCAAATAATTTTAGATGATGCAATATCCAATAACAGAGGAGCTAATGTAAAAATTTTAGTCACACAACCCAGACGTATAGCAGCTTCAGCTTTAGCAATGAGAGTGGCTAAGGAGAGAGGAGAGCCTCTCGGCAATTCAGTAGGTTATGCTGTTAGATTAGAGAGGTAAATTGTAATTGTACATATGACAATTATGGGTTTGTTGACTCCCACTGATAGATGAAGTGAAGCATTAAAGCTGTACAACTAGCAGATAATAATAAAATGGATTTATTTTAAATATATGAATTACATGATAAATCATCTTATATCTCTATGGGTTTATCTAGCTATTTATATATTTTTATATATTTTCTGGGGGCAGTGCTTGGACTTTAGCTTTGCACATATATCTTTGCGTAAATGTTTTTTTTTTTTTTTTGGAAGAGCCACCATTCAACACTTAATTCACACAAAACAAAAGAAATTTCTTGACACTGAATACTTTTTGCCTACAAACAATCTTAATACTGAATTCTAATAGGGTAACTGTAGTTAGTACAAAGCATCTATAATAAGTCGCTTATAATTTTCCCCTTTTTTTTTTAGAGTAGAAGAAAGAAGCCGTGGTAGTATACAATTTTGCACTACAGGTATATTATTAGCAGATTTAGAAGTAGATCAAGGGTTGACAAAGTATAGTCATATAATATTAGATGAGGTCCACGAGAGGGATGTTCATATAGATCTGTCTATGTGTATTTTAAAACAGGTAGTGTTCCCATACTATGTTTTGTCTTTATTTAGTTTCTGTACAAAAAAAGCCTGATATAACTGATGAGATATATTTTATATGATGTTATAGGTACCATATATTTTATATAAAATAAATATAATAACAGTTATGAAAACAAATATTATTAAAATTTTCTTCTTTTATGTACTTAAACTATTATACAGCTATTTAGAAACCGAGCATCAAAATTGCACATAAAGAAATCTAGTTCTTTTTATATCATGAGATTATTGTAATTATAAATTGCACTACTATATAGTGCTTCTACAAAATTCTCATTATATTTATAAAACATTAAATCTAGTAAATTCACTTGATTTACATTGCCAATCCAATCCAATCTTACCAAGTTTACCATAATTTATATAATTCTTTATTTATATCATTTTTATATATGGAACTTATGCCTCACTTGTTCAAATATTTCTTACAAAATATAATAGATATGCTAAAAATAAGCTTTAATAAAATGTTCATAAAAAAATCTATGTGACATTGACATACTTAAGTATAATCTAATTACTATCTCGATTTGTTATACTACATACATACAAAATTTGAACATCTTAAATAAGTGCAGTACATATTTAAAGAGTGTTTTTTATTTTTAGGTATTAAGTAAACGAAAAGACTTAAAACTTTTATTAATGAGTGCAACATTAGATGCGGAAACTTTATCAAATTATTACGATAACTGCCCTTTATTGCATATCGAGGGACTAGCATATCCCGTAGAAGATATTTACTTGGAAGATATTTTACAATTAACTAAATATAGATTACCTCCAGAGGAGCAACAGAAGCCAAAACCTAAGTGGATGAAGTATAGGAATAAAAATTTTGACATGCAAAATAATATGGAGAAAGATATATTGTATAAACAGGAAATATGTAAGTTTTTTTAAATAGCATAGCATATTGCAGGGCAGAGGAAACCCACTTTCCCCACTTTCTCAGTGGATATAGAACCCTGTCATGTTGTGTAAATCACTGTCGTATTTACAGTCAGTTATTGTGGCGGAGTTAAGTACGTTTTTTTTTGAGGATTTTGTTATTACTATTTTATGCTTGCCTTGAAAAAAAATATCAAATTTACATACCGTTAAAATTCATTTGAATAATATTTGCGATATTTTAAAATTCATCCAGTCATTATTAAGTAACTAAAGCATGTAAATTTTATATGATAAATGTGAAAGATTTTTTAAAGTTAAAGGCAGTGCAGCTGAGGATTATTATTACGTTCTATTTATCTTATAATAGTTAAGCCTAATGTTATCTGTGATTCTCCTTTTTTTATCTTAACCATCATCCACCTTTATCCACTAAGGTCCTTACTCCACACGTTTTTAAATTATCCTTTAAAGCTTTATACTGTTTTAACGCTGCTTTCCGCATATAGCAGGGTAGGCACAGGGAACCTACAACACTCCCCAACTTTCTACTAAATTTTCGAAACATTAATTGATATTATTAAATATTACTATATTGCAGGGCCATGGCTAGAATCTTTAAAGGATAAAATGAGCTACGACGTTTACAAAACACTACAAGATAGTAGAATAGAACAACTAAATCTTGATCTAATAGTGGAACTCTTAACCCACATTAGCATAGACAAACCGGGGGCCATACTTGTTTTTCTACCGGGTATTGGAGAAATTACCAAACTTATGAGACTCATGGATGAAAGCTATCGCTTCCCACCGAATCGTTTTGAAATACATCCTTTACATTCAAAGCTACCAACCTTAGAACAACATAAGATATTTGAAAAACCTCCAGACCATATAAGGAAGATCATTATAGCTACTAACATAGCAGAAACGTCTATAACAATAGATGATATAGTGTATGTAGTGGACTGTGGCAAGATTAAAATAAGTGGGCTTAATGTTGAGAAGAATCAGTCCACATTGGCAGTTGAATGGGTGGCTAAAGCTAATTTGCATCAAAGGTATCTATTTTTTTATCTCTTTTATGTTATATTTTGTGAAATAAAATAGCGATGTTTACATTGCATAAAGTGTTGAGTGATATTAGGTACGTCGTTATAGCCTTATAGAGGTATAGAGTCTATCTAAAAAATCTAATTAAAAGTGGACATAAAAAAACAAAAAAAGTTAATGTTATAAATACATTCTAAGTATGCTATTTATATATTATATTGGTATTTGAGTTAACTCTAAACTGTTTAGTTTTTAGTTTCCTTATTAGCAAGTTCTATAAGACTATAAAGGAACCAATATTTCTGATACACCAAAAAATAAAACACACTTCGTTATTTTTTTTGCAGATGAAATGGTAAGATTGAAGAAATTATTTCACAAAAAATATTTGTAGTGTATGGAAAGACGTAAATTATACGTCTTTCCATACACTCCCACTATATACGTCAATGCAATGCTTGCAAACAAAGTTCAGGACAGAACACTATGTCTCTCAGCTTTCTCATGTAACTGCAGACTTCTGGCTTATAAATAAAAAAAATACTTAATTATACATATAATTAGAAAATTCAGTTTAAATTATTTTTTGCTAACACCAACTACTAACAAAAAAAAATATTTTCTCTATATAATTATTATTTAACAGACGAGGTCGTGCTGGAAGGTGCCAACCAGGTATATGCTACCATCTCCTGACATCGCATAGAGCTCAAGCAATCAAAGAGAATTTATTACCAGAATTACAAAGAAGTAACCTTTTAGAACCAGTGCTAATGATTAAGAAACTTCGACTGGGATTAGCAGCAGATGCCCTGAAATTAGTTCCTTCTGTACCTGCTGAGTCTACTATTCAGTGGGCTGTTACACATCTACAGAAGTGAGATGTTTTTGTATATACATGTAATAGTTGGTTTATAGGATGGTATTTTTTTTAAGCTTGTGTTTTTAGTATATTCAATTGCTTCTTAAAAACTTTATTATTTCGTCTTTTTTTTTTGTATGTTTGTTTATGAAATTATGTATGAAAATGAGGCTCACTTAATTTTTAATATTATAAATAAATTGAAATATAAATGATCAAGTCAATGAAAATAGTTCCCGAGTGGATCCACCACCACTTAATTAAGGTAGTTATAATATAGCTAATATTTTTTCTTTCAGATGTGGAGCCCTAGATGACATAGAAACACTTACCCCTCTAGGCTGGCACTTGGCCCGTCTACCAGTGCACCCTGCGGCCGGCAAGTTACTTATACTTGGTGCTCTCTTTGGATGTCTAGATAGAGCCGCCAGTGTGGCCGCTGTGTGGGGGTTCAAAGACCCCTTTCAACTTGTTATTGGTTTGTGTTTTTTGGATAATAAATTTAGCTTAAAGCTGTATGGAAAAAAAAGGAAAGTAGGAAAGAGGGGTAGAAAATGAAAATAATTTAGACCCTGAGTAGGTTCGAATCCACAACTGTCGCGTTTATAGTCACGCGATATGCTGAACTAACGTACAATTTAATTATTAATATATTTTTAATGTCATATAATAAATATCTTTTGTACATAGGTAAGGAAAGTGAAGTAGATAAAGTAAAGCGTGATCTAGCAATGGGAGAGCCGAGCGACCACGTGGCCGTCTCAGAGGCCATACTTCTTTTTGAACAATGTAATTATCGACAAAAACGTTCTTTTGCATATGAACATTTCCTCTCATACAATACTATAGAATTATTAACAGAAATGAAAAAGCAGCTTGGTGATAATTTAAGGCAAATGGGATTTTTGACGACTGGCAACATTAAATCGTCGTGGGAGAATCGGAATGCGAATAATCTTAGCCTTTTCAAAGCTATCGTTGCCGCTTCATTGTATCCAAATATGGCTTCTGTCAAGTATGTGTATTTATAAGCTTCACGCTGTAAATAAAAAGTATTGATTTTTACCGATTGCAGGATATCAAGAGGGAGCCTAGTGTTGAGACACTCGTTTCTCTCAGGTCTGTGTATTTAGACGCAACTCTTAATTTTTGAGACATAGGAAGGAAATTAAAATAATTCGCTTCCCCGGAGGGAATCGAATCCACAGTCATTAATTTATATATCATTATATTGTTCCCCTATGGATCATCATGGCCTAGTGGAACACCATCTCACTGAAGACGATGGTTGTGGTTTCTATCCATATTCTGGGGAAATATTGCAATAAAATTAAGTCCATTTCCGAGCTCTATTACAGAGCGTGTTGAATTGACTACTTGATTTGCAATATGGGAGAAATCAAGATTCTTTTGTTATATACTTCTTTATAAGTACAACCATAATTAAGAAAATAATACCCCTACTTTATCTATTTCAGCTCTAAATATATAAATTTTATTGCAGATGGAGAAGATTAAACAAAGGTTGCAAACCTGCTACATTCTTAGCGCGTAACCAAGAAGATGGTAAACTAACAATACACCCAAGTAGTGTAATGGCCATGGGTAAACTACGCAAGGGTTCCGGGTTCGGTACACAGTTGTGTAATAATCCTGGAGCCAATTGGTTGGTGTATTGGCTCAAACAGCGTTCCACAGAGTTGTTTTTGTTGGACGTCACGCTTATATATACTTTGCCTTTATTGTTTTTTGGTGAATTCATGGTTTGTGATGGTGAGTGCTGTTTTTTGTTTTAATATCTGGGTAGCCGAAATTTATAAAAATTTTAATTGGTAACCAAGTTATAACAAGTGTAAAATAATTTCACCGTATGCTTAGCTTGATATGTCTTACGGCTTAGTGGTCAGAGTGTGTGTACAGTGGCGTAGCTAGGGTATTTGCTGCCCGGTGCGGCTTAGGAGACTTGATGCCCTTTAAAATGGTCTAAACCAAAGTGTCTTCTACTCTCACGTAGATCAAGTGTCGAACACTAAAATGTGACATTGGCTACCTTTAAAAAAAATCGACGACTTTGATGCCCCTTTCCTTTTGATGCCCGGTGCGACCGCACTGCTCGCACCCCCCTAGCTACGCCACTGTGTGTGTATAATTGGCGAGGACGCGGCTTGTAGGGGCGCGGGGTCAGATCTTACTACGTACAATTTTGTAATCGTTTTCAAAAAGTACATGTAATATTATCATATCACTCACATAAATGTGAATATATTTATTGTATATTTAAATTAATAAGATATATACATGGTTTTAGATGTAGACGACCCAGACCATTGTTTATTAGCAATATCCCATGTCAAAGTCCGTTGTCAGCGCTCTAGTGCAAATAAACTGTTTCAATTGAGATGTTTACTGGACAAAGTGTTAGCTTCAAAGATTACAGATTCTGCTACCCATTCGACAAAACACAATGAATTTGAGGAGCAAGTGCTTAAGTAAGAATTATATATTCACTTTTAATTTATAAATGTTTATTTCTCTTTTAACTTCACGTATTAGACCGCAAAGTGGACATACTTCGTGCGGAAAGTGAAGAATGTGTTGAGTAGCATAACTCAACGCGGCGCTTCACTGTACGAGTGCGTGGAAATGATTTTTGTTTTCGAATTGAATCCACAACCAATGCTTAGAGTCAGACACTTTAAAATGCTGGCAAAAAGCAGTGATTGTGTATTTTCTCAGTTTATAATAATCTGGTTTTTTTTTCTATACCTTGAGTTGTTGTTGGAAAATTTTTTTTATTTTATTTTCAGTACTGTTATTCAAATAATAACTGCAGAGGATGAACAAACTGAATATATAGATGACTTGCAGGATTCTGATACTTCTGAAAGTTAAACGTGTTCATTAATTAAAAATAAATACAATATACAATAATAAATTGTATTTTTATTAGTGATTTTCCCCTTAAAATGGTATAATTTAGATAATAGCAACATTTTCACATTTGTTTTTGTTATCACTTATCAGAATAAGGTCGACTTTAATTTCTTTTCTCGTTAAATAGTGTAAGACTTCCAATTAGACTGATAATAGTGGTAATAACTTTAAAATTTATCATGTTATTTTCACTTCAGGTAAAAACTTTATAAATGTTTAATTTTTATAGGTTATGTACATGTTATATTGGGCATTAAAGTTTATCTTTTAATTATTTTAGCGAAAAATTTTAAGACCTATTTTCTTAACAAGATCAAACTCTCAATATGTTAATGCAAATGAAGTTAATGGAGTAAGAGAAATTACTCTGAATCATGAAAAAACTAAGTGAGTTATAATAATACTTGAAATAACTTCTTGCTTGCAGTACGGTCAACTTACTTTTGATGTATTTTTAACCGACTTCTGTAAGAAAGGTTAGCTGTAAGGAGGTTATCAATTCGACTGTATTTTTTTTGTTCCCGAGTGTTCAAAAGTATGCTCAAAAGTTTAGAAAACCTAACTTCAAGGCGACCAGGACTTGTTGACCGTACTGTACTTTGAGTTTAAACTTTTTTTTTTGTTTAGAAATTCGTTATCGTTACAAATGATGAACCATCTCATAGAAGCAATAAATCTGAATAAAAATGACACTTCATTAAGAGCAATTGTTTTATCAGCAAAGGGTAATGTATTTTCTGCTGGACATAATTTAAAAGAATTTGTAAGTATATTTTTAAATAAATAAAAAATATATATTTCAAATATTATATTACATATTTTTAAAAATATGTATTTTATAGCAAACATCTACAGGGAGTGATCAACACAAATTAATATTTAATAAAGCTACAGAATTAATGAAATCTATTATTCAAAGTCCAGTGCCTGTAATAGCTAAGGTATTTTTTTTATTAAATAATTTCCATCATTTTATTTACAATAGATAGACAGACTACTTTATCAGCATTTGAAAAATCAATAATTTATAGCAAAAAAACCAAATTGTGATAAATGAGAAACAAAAATGTCAGATTTTCTTTTATTTTACTTAGGTAAATGGGTTTGCTACCGCTGCTGGCTGTCAATTAGTGGCCACTTGTGATATTATTGTATGCTCCGACATAAGTAAATTCTCAACACCTGGGTAAAGTATTTTTAATGGACTTATATAAATCAATATTATATTTAATAAACTTTTTTCATATAAAGATAAAATGTTGTAGGGCCAATTTTGGAATTTTTTGTTCTACTCCAGGCATTGCTGTAGGCAGGAGTGTACCCAAATCTAAAGCAATGTATATGCTATTAACTGGTTGGTTGTTATTAACTTTGATAGAATACTATAATTTACTCGAATAAATAATATTTATAATTTTAAAATATGTATTATGAATATAATAATTAAAAAAAAACATTAAACTTTTGCTTTACCAGGTGATGCAATATCTGCAAAGGAAGCATATGAAAGTGGTCTTGTAACAAAAGTAGTTTCAGCTGAAAAATTAGACGAGGAAGTTGATAAAATAGTAGAACAAATTAAACATAAGAGTCGCAGTGTCATAGCTCTTGGGAAGGAATTCTTTTATAAACAAATTAATTTGAGCACAAATTATGCTTATAATATGGGAGAAGAAATTATGGTAAAAAATATCAATATGGACGATGGCCAAGAAGGAATAAAAAGTTTTGTAGAAAAACGTAAGGTTTCATGGAGTCATAAATAAAAAAAACACAGGGAAAAGTCACAATTATCTAGTAAATTGAATTTGCTGAATATTATATGAACGTTAAAACTATAACAGTATAAATTTAAATGTTTACCTTCAATTGAAACAAAATGCTTAAATTTTAATGAAGATTTTTTAAATTGTGTATAACAATTTATATTTTTATAGGAAATAAAGAAAAATAAGATGAACACTTTGTATTATTTACACTTATCTTTATTGGATTCTATAGAACTAAGTGCAAAGCAATATTTAGGATAATATTTCAAAGCATATATGACACATACACATGAAAATATTTTTGGCCAAACATCTTACATTATATACATATAATATTTTATTTTTAGATAAATAAAGGAAACATTTTGTTTTACAGAAATTTAAAGGTCATCAATTGTTATTTATCTATGGATTATTAAATTTAATTAAATTTTGATACTATTAGTGCAACAAACATTTTATTAAAAAATATAAAATGAAATAAGCTAAAAAAAAATAGTACATAAAGCATGAAATTAAAATGAAACCTACATTTATTGTCAGAGATATATTTGAAGCTGTAAGTACTGATTATATAGTCTATATTACACATTATTTATATTGAAAATATTGGTTATTCTATGGTGTTATTAAATAATTACGATAAACTAATAAACACCAGCAGATTTCCTTTATTATTTTCAGTTTAATAAACTTCACACTTTGTGCATTACATTAATTAATTAATATGTCAACAAATTTTAATATGTTATTTTAAATGTGATAAAAGAAATCGAGAAGAATAGATTATAATTAACATTAACTTGAAAAAATTCGTGCAAAATAAACCCTAATTATGCATTATATAATATGTGTATATAAGGTTAAAAATTAACTTCTATTTCTTTGACTCTAGTTATAAAAGAAAATTTACTATATTACCATTACAATGAAGTTAAATGCATATAAATTTAGTAATATTAATTATTATATCAAGTAGGATAAATAATGACAAAAATAGTAACATCATTTCCTTATGTATAGTATATATGTTAAGTTTTGGAATGATAATATTACCAATATGCATTAATACAATATATAATCAAGAAATAAGTTGGGTCAACGAATTATTTGCCACTTTCGTTCACAGTATACAAAACTTATAATCACAATTATAGCATAAATGGTAAAAGTTATAAGTCTTTATAAATGTCATATATTTATAAATTTTATAATAAGGATTATAGTATGGATTGCTCTTTAAATTTTAAAATGATATACATTACACAAAAAGCAAATAATTTCTATCAATAAACATTATATACTTTTTTTAATACAATTCAAATACTACACAATTACTGTGAGCGTTTTTAGAAAAAATACTTAAACAAGCTTTTTTGCATGGAATATATAATAAGGAATTTATAGAAAGATTATATATTATTGAACTGGCACTCCTTTAATTATATATTAAAATAAAAATTTAAGTTACATAGAAGTTTTAGTCTCAATTTTTTTGTAAACAACAATCTCAATATGCAAGGTTGTTGTCTCAAAATGGGGAATTTTTGATGTTATCTCCCACTCATGTAAATATTAAATGTCTCACTTCTTAGCTAATTCATTTGAAAGCCAGTCCAGACCTTCGTAGAGACCTTGTCCTTGTGTCGCACAAGTTGCTTGAATGTACCACTGTAAAGTAAAATAGACAAGTTACAACAATATAGAACAATGCAAAAAACACACTAACATTAAATATAGTAGTAATTATAATTTCAAAATATATGCATATTAAATAATGCAAATTAGAACATATTACATTCGATTTTTACTATCCCGCATAATTTAACACATTGTTATAGTTTGTTTCTTGTAAATTTGGGTTAAATGGGTTTTTGACGTAAATATGTTTTACAAAAACATGGCATAATTGATATTGATACTTACACGTCTATTTCTCAAATTGTTCAAATTTAAAGCATTTGTCAATTCTGCAGCAGTCATGGCATTAGGCATATCTTGTTTATTGGCAAATACCAGAATTACTGCATCATTCAGCTCATCTTCTTTTAACTAAAATGAAACATTTTTATGCTTTAAATGTAAATATATATTAACACATGATAAGAAACAGGAAATCAATGTTATAATATTTGGTAATTCCTATATACTAATTGCATCATTAACAAAACTCATAATTACATAGACATATTACCATGTTAGCTAGTTCATTTTCTGCTTCTGCTATCCTCTTTGTATCACTGGAATCGACCACAAATATCAATCCTTGCGTATTTTGGTAATAATGACGCCAAAGAGGCCTAATTTTGTCTTGGCCACCGACATCCCAGACAGTGAAGCTAATGTTTTTATACTCGACTGTCTCCACATTGAAACCGATAGTCGGAATAGTTGTCACTATTTCACCAAGTTTTAATTTGTAAAGTATAGTTGTTTTGCCTGCGGCATCAAGACCAACTGCAAAGAATAAACACAAGATTAAAAAACAATACTCGAATATGAAATTAAACACCGCAAAACGATACAATGAGTTGATTAAACACAATCTACGCAATCATTTCTTTGAGCTGCCATTTGCTTACCCATGAGGATACGCATTTGCTTTTTGCCAAAAAGTCTCGTAAAGACGCTAGAAATTGTTAGACCCATGGTCTTTATCACAACCACTGCTGGAATATATACAAATAACGAAAATATTCTCTTTTATATAAATCGATGACTGCCTGACTAAACGTCAACTCAATCGGCAATCGTCAGCGCGGGCAACGTCACAGACGAAAATGTAATTGTGACACATAAGCAGTAAAATATAAAAATAATATATTTAATTTAGATTAATATAATTTTATATTTAATTTAAAATAAATAGTTAATCATATTTATAATTTAAGAATAAAATATTAATTTTTTATGTAACCATAGACAATCAAGCTCTTTTGGACTTGGCTACTAGTGGCATTAGCGCGGTACAACTTTTCCTTTAGATTAAATTAAAAAGAAAATAATAAATTTATATTTTATATGTATAGAAAATTACTTATTACACTTCAATTCACCCAAAAAATAACATTAACTTATTTCTTTAAATATTATTTTTATATTACACTGAAATATAGTGTGATGTTATTTAAACTATGCATTTAATGTACGGTAATAACAATTCCCACGGTAATCCTTTTTTTAAATTTTATTTAACTTTATTAATATAATATTTAAAAATATAAGCTGTACCTAATGTATTATATTTAATAGGACTTCTATAAGATTATCATTTCGTTGTTAATTTATATGCAATTAAATATATTGAATATATATTGCTTTCATACTTAAATTAATACATTTCAATGTAATATTTATAAGTATATATTTTCATAAGAAGGACATATCTAAAAACAAGTTGCACTATGATTATTCTGTGTCCAATAAGATTTAGAGTAGACTGCTGTCATGCGTCGTCATAGAAACGATTTTAAAAACTTTTAATTTTTTTGGCCGGGATCGACATGGAGGGTCTCGAAGGTAAGATTTTATTTTATTATTCTATAATTAATCAAACCGTAAGGTACCACTAAGCATCCTGTATAGATAATTACTTAAAACTGGTTTGTTATGAAGGCCTTTATAAAAGAATCTGTGTTTATATTTAAATTATGAATATTACGTATAAATAAACCCAAAAAATATATAAAAGAAATTTGTAACTAAATGAAATAAAATAATCTTAACACATCGACATATCTCGACATTCACCTATATAAAAATTAAAGCACAATATTTATTTCATTATCCTTGTTTTGATTTTGGATGGTGTCTATTTACTATGTCAATGTCATGGTATATACTTCAGTATATAAAAGCTTATATACTTATGAATGTTTTTTATAATTAAAACATTTAAACGTGTAAAAAATCATGACGTTAAATTCCTTTACATATTTTAATATAGTCCATTCAAATTAATATAAGCATCTCGTTCGCGATTTTTTTCTAACATTAATATTCTAAGTTTTTTTCATATTTAGACGTATCTACATATATTAATAAGCCTGCAACGATACAGGTGCTTATGTGCTAGTACCTATTTTATGTATATACAGTTTCTTATTATGGTTAAGCCAATACAGCGTATATGGTGTAGGCCAGCTTATCGCACCTAGATTTCTATACCTCTTAAATATGCAATAGCGCGCAATTGCTGCGTTACGTCATAAAAACAAAGGCCCACGCCTTTAACTCAACATGCCAATACTATAACAGCACATAGTTTTTGGGCTCTCATTAATTTATCAACAAACTTTGAAAGGTCCGCCTGTCCATGTCTGTTTGTAATAGTTTTATATCACATGAATAACTTGCTGTAGATGAAATCAACTTTGTATTATTTCCAATTATAATGTCTGTCGTGACTTTAAATTGGAAATAATTATAGAAATTTTTAACTAAGAATAAAATTTCATAATAACGCGATGAGTTTATATAAATTGTACACTATCATTTTCGTTTTATTATTGTATTAAATTATTTAAACGTAATTAGAATATTACTTATTGAACTATATTGGTTTTACGCAAAAATGTGCGAAAAATCAATCAATGTACCAGGTACCTATATGAAGAAGTCTTCCGTTACTGACTGACAGACAAAATAATATCGGCTGACATTACGCGGCGTAGAACTCTGAAATTTTACATAAATTATTTGATATATCCCTAACGACATACCTTAGGGAGAGTACAGGAGCACCACGAGCAGGTTTCCTTAAATTTCTCACGGGAACAGAAAAAATCGAGATTTCCTATCTTATCCGGATTATAGATAATTAAATTAATATATTATATGGTTAAAAAGCAAAATACAATGTAAGTATTTTATTTTTAAGAATGTCCAATCATGATTGGACCCATCAATCAATTATTGGTGAAAGCGATAGTTTTTCATATATATACCAAGTGTTATAGCAATACAAAATGCATGTTCATCTATCTGCCTTTGTGGAGGATTCACGGTTTCGCCCACTTTAAATATTATTTTTATAATCACCGCTATTATTTTTTTTTGATGTCATTGAACGTATTTCGATTCAATTGGCTCGCGAAATAAATTCATATCAAGCGAAGCGAACCAATTTGTTACTATGCTGCAGTTGTTGAAGTTAATTTGTAAGTTAAAATTTCTAAAATATATATAGAAATGGCGATTTTTAATATTCTACACAATATGTAATAGCTGTTCTTTCATTTCTAAGATATAGTCGTACCGTGGGAGTGAGAAATTATTTAATTTAAATTCGCTTTGCCTCATTTAATTAGTTTTGAGTAAAAACAGTATTTCGAACATAATAATAATGTACTTAAATAAAGAAAGTATTTAAGCTTTTATCAAATAATATCTTGTATAATTTGTGATTCTGTTCTAATTCGCGTGTAGTCTTGTCCTTGTTATAAGACAGTGCATTGACTCTAGACGTCGCAACGAAGACTTAAACAAAACATATTGTTTCAAATTTGGATGGAGATCCAATTTTTTACACGTACATATAAAGAACTCGAGATCCTTTTAAGTAAAATGTTATGGATTTTGAGTTATAGTACATTATAACATTATATAATTGATAACGATATGGATAATTAACATAAACATACATAATTTACAAAAGAGCTGTTGTGGCGCGGAGGCGAGTAAATTTAATATTTACATTTCTACGCTCTGATGTAGTGGCAAAATCGCGGCGTTTAGTTCTGCCACTCAACACTCAATGCCTCCAGAACTGGGCGGGATATGGGCAACGGAGTGTTTTAACACTAGGTTTCCTTTGTCTATCCTACTACTATGTGCATCCCGCACAAAAAAAGCTCATCTTAAATTAATAGCATATAATTGGTTTAAAATGTAATCTGAATCCAATTTTACATTGAGGTCAATGGGAAATCGGCATCATTGATCAATTGATTTATATGACCTATATTTCGATGCATTTTTACCGTTTCAATTGCACAATACTAGTATGTATATGATGGTGAGGGAGGGGGGAGGGGGGGTTCAATAACCTAGTCTTGAGGCTTTCTGCAATCAAATCGTAACAACAATAATTATTCAGGAACTA
>DWNA01000983.1:0-17270 GCA_018249835.1 Heliconius besckei | reverse complement strand
TTTTTATACACACAAATTAACTCAACATAATTATTATCTAAAACTTCTATCGGGTAATAAATTCGTCGAATAAAACACTGAGTCATGGTGGCTAAAACTGTATGAAATGTCAAAGGTTATTTAATGTCAAAATGCTACTTATCTACTCTTAACTCAAATGTACGTTTACAAATTGCCCAGTTTATATTATAAGAAAGAAAACTTCCCACAAAAAGCACTCAAGAAAATTAAATATAAGGAGGGCACAACGATCTAGTCATATGTCTTAATCGGAATAATTTCGTACAAGTCACTCCCAGTTACAAACGATAGTCGAAGATGGAAGGAGACAGACCCTCTACAGATTTCTTTCTCACACAATTGACATGTAAAAACCTTTTGACATAATAGACTCCGGCGTAATTCGATTGGAGAGGAAGTGGATTTTGATTTTGATTTATAAGGGAAAAGTGGTGTAGAATTTTTGATATAGCAAATTGTTAACCATAATATTATATTTATCATATTCCATTTTCGTTTGTAAATGGAATTCGCTTCCTAATCTTAATAAAAACAATAAAAAATGTCACTCACCTTGATTTAAATCTTGAACGCTTTGGCTCGAGGAAGCGTTAGACATGGCTTCTCCGAAATCACTATTCAGTTGTAGTGACTGTCCTCGCAACTTCCGTCGCAACTTAGGCATGTCAAATGGCAAAGTACGTAAATCAACTTCGGCTTCAGCACGACGTCTCCGCAACTTTGGCATGTCAAAAGGAAGATCTGAAAGATCCACAGCATCGTCCTTGCGTTCCTCCTCAGTGTTACTGTTTTTGAAGTTAATGAAAGCATTCCGTGAATCCACTCCCTCTCTAGAGTGAATGGATATACCGCTGTCAGATCCCTGTATTTCCGTGTCCCCAGGAGTTGAGTGTCTAAATGTAAGATTCAATAAATTTCTATTTTGTAAAGCTCGTCTTTTGGGTTTAGGTAAAATTTCTACAGTAGTTTGCAATGTTGTATTTCCTGTTTCAGCATCTTCAGGAGATACTTTTTGAGAATTATTGTTTTTATTGTTGTCGGACGTCTCTGATGCTGGTTCTTGAGAAGATTTATCTGATATAGGGCTTAAAATGTGCAACTTAGTCGTGTGGTGTCCAAACCCCGAAAGCTGCATATGATGAGATTTAATGAAAGGGACGTTTCCTGAATCCGAGCTATGTGAACTTAAAGACGAAGAATGACGACTTTCAGAACTGCTACTGCTACGATCCCCTTCACTATTGCTGCTCCGAAGGGATTCCATACTACCACCACTACTGCTAGTCGCCATGCTTTCTGTGCTCGAATATTTTCGCCGCGGGCGGGCAACGCCAGGCCTTCCTTTGAATTCCATTATAGGGCCGACCCCCTTTGGCCCCTTGTACCGATTCATTGCGGGTGTGTCAGAATCGGAAGTGGGTCGACCCTTAATCTCTAAAAAAATACCGTCTTTAGATTGAGCTCTTTCATCATCACCATCCCGAGATTCGCGACTGGAATCTCTTAAGCGTTGACCGACATCTAGTTCAGTTGATACTGAAGCTTTGACATCTGTCATGCTTGCATCGCTACTAGTCGGCGTATCCCGTGCACGGAGGGATTTCACGGGCAATCTTAAGTCTTTTAGACGAGGATGTGCCGGTTGAGTTTGTGGCAAGTTTGGGGCACTTTTTATACTATTCATCGCCGATCCATCTTTCTGCTGAAATTTTGTCGGTAATGGTGCGGTTGATGGCGGGGAAGGTGTGTATCCACGCAACGGTAGTTGTGACGTTGATGTTCGGTCTTCTTCTTCAATATGTACTTTTTCCAATTCTTCTGATAATGCTGAAGTATTACTTTCATTTTCTCTCTTTTGACGGATTGTAGGAATCTTTGAGCGCCGAACGCTGTCCGTTTTCATAGTCACCTTACGGCGACCTTTATAATCTGGTTCACTTCGCTCAACGGCTTCAAATGCGGATGATGCAGATGAAATAACCTTTCGTTCCTCAGCTTGTAACAGAGCCGGATGATTACTGACACGATCAAAGTCATCCAAATCATCATCTGAACGGGCTATTTTACAGTCAAAGGCTGTCTCATATATCTGTCGCGTGGTCATTTCTTGTGGCCAGCGTGGCAAAGGCGCTGGCACGTAAAATACGCTACGAGAAGTATGCTCCTCTACATCTTCGGGCGCGGCGCACGCGCAGCCGGCTGCGTCGCGCCCACGACGCCTTGGCGGCATCCACGCACTCTCGCCGGACGATGATGAGGATCGCTCTAGCTCACGAAAACCATCTTCTGCCACTGAAAATCTTTTAGGCAGATTCGGTCTTTGCGCAACGTGTGGAGCGTCGAGACTTGCCGATTTTCTATATCTGGGCCCACGTGATGAGGTAGAAGAAATTGTGGGTGCTGCTGGTGCTGGAGCAGCAGTTTTAAACAAATCACCGTAATAATATGGACTTGGATTTCTACGTGGGGCGTTTGCGTAACGCGGGTCGGAGCGACCGCTGTCAGGCGAATGCAAGGACGGCGCTGTTGCAAATGGATCAAATTCTCCAAATTCGTCTTCTTCCCCTTCACTTGATGATGATCTATCCTCCGAACTTGATTCTGAAACAAAAATAAATATTTTAAATAATTATGACAAATAATCATACAAAAATAGATAAACTATTTCAGTCACTGTAAAATTAGAATATATTTAAGATATGAAATAAAGGTAACAAGCTAGAAACAGGTTCGCAAACGTTCCATAAGTCTGAGGCCGCAGTTAGTCTCAAGTGGCGTCGTTTAAATGAGCGTTCGGAATTGTACTTTCACGATGCTTCAAGAACGCAGTCGATCATAAAGAATGGCGAAATGTTCCCCTTTTATTATAAAAACCTGGGTAAATCTTATTGATGTTTTTCGAGTTAAGACGCTTCTTAAACTTTGAACGAATTTAATTTCTTTTAAAGTTGGCTTCAAGAACTTCAAAACACAATTTTGCCAAAAAAAGATTTGTATTAATAACTTATGAATAACGAGTGTATCAACACACTGGTGTGCCGATAAAAACGTTTTTTTAATGTTTAAATGTCATTGTTTATTGAAGTATACATGTGTTTGAAGTTTCTATGCTTTACATGTTCGGTTTAACCGAAGTGCCCTTACCACGCTAAGGTTAATTAATGCAATAAATCCCCTTTAACTTGTGCATACGATGCTAACGTTATTTCAAAGGCACGTAGAAATAGCCTAATGAGAATTCCTTGGTTCGCACAACAAAGGCAGTCCCTCTGAACTGAATGCATGTTGAACACAAAAAAGTCTGGATTTAAAGCCTGAAGCTGTGGCAAAAATTCACTTGCATCCTTAAATACATCTTCATAATGACATTCGAAAATTTTAGCAAAAGTTGTCTGAGATGGACCTATTACGATAAATTTGTAACGACAGATACCCAAATACTAAAAGTGCAAATTGTCCATTACAACTGAGTGTTGTAAAGTGACGTCATTAGGTGAGGTAATTGCTTTTCCGCGTGGATGGACATGAGCCCTCACGAGTCGAAATTTGTTAAATTGCTGCGATTAACGTGTTAAATGTCGTTCTAGAACGTTTGAAGTATCTAATGGTAAAGGTGACTGTTTAGAATTTCAATTATTTTACAATCTGCTCATTGTAGCTATAAGGCGCCTTGCCTTGCTGTTGCCGTTGAGTCACTATTGCTAGAAATACTTATCGTCACGCAACATTTTAAACGGAGGTCAAAAAATATTATGTATTACACGCAATGAATTCTATTTATAACAGTTATCAATATAGACATTTTTAACTTTTTAATTTACTTTTAATAATTTTAATGGACACGCAATGACCTAGTGCTAAGACACTCCGTTTCCTGTTATCTGGCGAATTCTAGAGGAATTGCGTATTAAAGCGGCGCAAATCAACCCCACCAAAGCGAAGAAATGAAAACATCAAATATTTAAATTCCTCGAGTGGGAATCGTACCCACGCTTGTGCCTACGCCATGACTGGCCTCCGTATCAATTAGGATAATAACTATTTTTCAGTAGATAAACGACATTGCAATCACAAGCCTCTGTTTATTATTACGTCGGGACATTTTTCCCAGTCTAGACGGACGAACTAGCACAAAAAGGGCTGATTAAAAGTTGCCATTGTTGCCGATGCCTAGTGCCTAGCTTTTATTACCTCCAGCCTGATTGTAAATATTCTGCGGCTTTACTCATTATGCTTAATTAAATATAACATGAACAAGATTATTAAAATATTGTCTTTAAAAATAATGTTTACTTCATTATTAATAGTAAAATCTATTTAAATCACCATCATCCACAACATAACATAAGAGTTGGAAGCTATTCTGACATGGTTTACTTTCAAAAATACAAAATAACTTGAACGAGTTAATTAACCTACCCCAAGAATGTGTGTAACGAGGTACAGTGTTAGTTTTTTCTTTTCATTACTCCATAGGACTAGATACCGCCGGGAACAATGCCGTCTACAATACAAGTCTCGACCGCGATTGTTGTAGGAGAGGAGGCTTTGTACATTCTTTGGAGACGAGCCTGAACATCGCACTTAGGAATAAGACTAAGTAAACATGGACGTGATAACATTTTTAATGACTAGCTTTGATTGGAAAATTTAAAGATTTTGCAATATTGTCTGAAATGGAATATTTTTTGGATTTGGCCAAAATAAGCAAAAATTAAAACAAAAACATGTCTATTGCATAGTCTTAATATAGTAATAGTTTTATCTTTTTAAACATACCTAAGCATTTACCTAATAAAAGTTTCATTTACTACTTACCAGATTCGTAATATGGTTGGCTCCTGTGCCGGGATTGTCTTTCTTGTCTCAACGGAGCTGACGGAGCTGGTTCAGGTGGAGAATCAGCTGAACCCTCAGGTGCACTATCCGGACTTCGCCTGGACACTTCAGGTGCGGACAAATCAAAGTCCGTCCGTCTAGCTGACTCGTAATCTGCCCTTCGCCGTGCCGACTCCGCGTCGAAAGCTGGTCGTCTTCCAGAGTCAGCGTCGTATTCCCTACCGAAGTACCTCCTCGACTCGTACTCGTACGGCCGACGGGAGTCAACGTCGTAGTTGTGCCGACGGGAATCGTATCGCCATCTAGAGGTGTCTGGCGAGCGTCGCGGCTCCCGTGATCGGCGGCTTCGTTGTGGCGAGCGGCGTGCTGTGTCTCGCGGAGTGCAATATGCTTCGATAAACTCAACCTGTAACAAAATATATATCGACATGTCAATATGTAATTGGAACTGCGTTTCTTAACTATAGAATTGTGCTTATGTGTGGACTGTTTACATAAATAAGGTTTTTATGAAATTTATCAACATTCTCCATGCCCAAAAACTGATATCGAGTAATTTAATAATCTTAATTCAATTATTAAAAAGAAAACAAACAAATTCAAATTAGCGCCCTAAGACTAGAAATAATGATAAAAAGTGAAAGCTAAACTACAAAACGGTACAGTACGCATGTAGAACAAGGGCCAACGCATACCAATTGACTATTAGTTGGAAAAAAGCCCTTCATCATGAAGGCCGATTATGTGGCAGAGTGAAGTGGTGATAAAATGCAGCCGTCACATATCCGGCGACCGTAACGGTCGGTTAGGCGTTCTTACCCCTCGAGGGGGTGTCGTTACCCTGGACCGTTTGTGTTTATGCGAGGGAGGATAAAGAATATTATGAGATATTATACTGAAATTGACGATACAATGAGGTGATAACGTTTAAATCGCCTGTCAAATTTAGGTTAATTTTGCACTTTGTAATTTGACATGTAAATGCTCGACCATATTATACAAGTTAGTACACTCTTCCGTTCCGTTGAGTAGCGAAACTAAACCCCGCGTTATGCCTTGTTACCAAAGCGGGATAATAGAAAATATTAAATGCTTCATTTCCTCGATTAGGAATCGATCCCGCAACCTGCCGCTGTACCATCTAAATATTAAAAACAAGGATATTTTTTAATTTTTTATCTTAAAAAAATAACTATACTTCGTTGTATTAAAAAAGCTTCATATTCCAATTGTCTACGTGTTGCGTATATGATTATATCAGCTTTACTTAATATGGTAAAGGTTGTTCACGGTATTAGTTCCCACTCCACCCGATGATGAGTTCCCACTTCCGCGCCTGGGGGTATGAAGGGTACTAAGCTCTCATTAAGGGTGAATTTAGGATTTAACATTATTAAATCTCGAGATATCTTTACGTAAATACGATGGAATACAATAAAAGATGTAGAATATATATTTACATTACTCGTTTGCGTAATTTCTCGTAAGGAATTATAATTTTATACAGCTGTTGCTTACAAAAATGTACTTTAACACGTTCACTGCGAGACCTATTTTTGAAAACTGAAGGGAATCCATCCGCTGAAGGATGTGGTTGAGGTCTTTTCGGCCTCATATTTTATATATAGGTAACATAATGCGCACTGGCGTGAGGTTTGTATATTATGAGGCCGATTTCGACCTCAAATCACTGTGATTATCGTAGTTTCAAAAAATATTATCTTTCACCATATAAAATGACTTTTAACTGTAGGTACCTAGCAGGGGTGATTCAAAAAAATAAACAAGCTGATTTCGAAGCTAGCTCCAGGCCTGTTCTTTATGCAAACTTCACCAATGAGCTCGGGCTAGGGCTGTCCTCATCTGGCGGATTGTTTGACGATTCCTTCATACGCATGAAAATTTATTTACATAATTAAACATCGGCCGCACAACCCTCGTTTTGATTTGCGATGTCTACGAGATTTTGTTCGTAATTTGCATATTTCGTTTCGGAGCTTAATTAGTTTCGGTTAAAAAACATTACACAATAAATTTAACTTTTATTTCAGGGGAACAAGCGTTTGACTGTAAACGGTTCAGGTTGTGGGTTCGATTCCCTGTCGAGGAAATGAGGTCTTTAATAAATAATGCCTCAAGAATTCGGCGGAAAGGGGGGAGCTGAGTATCTTAACAAAGATGAAAAAAATAACGGCAGCGTTTAATTATCATAAAAAAATATTTTTTATAATCCACTAATTACTAAAGACTACCGAACTATAATAACAACATTGACTCATTCCCTACTCCAAGTTGTTTATCTAAAGATAAACTGATAGTGTGATATCAAAAATATATACATGTATAATAAATACCTAAAGGCATTCCTTTCCTTTTAGACCAAATTGGCGCAAGAGCTCAAGAGTGCAACTGTAAATCGACGGTTGCGGGTTCGATCCACACTTGGGGAATAAGTTATTATTTATTAATATTTTCATTTCTTCGCCCTGGCACCAAGGGAAACGCCTCAACACCTCCAAAAATTCCGCTGAAAATGGGGAATGGAGTGTCCAAGCACTATGTTCCCTCTACCTACCCTGCTATACGTAAAGCTGATTTCCGTTCGTTTTATATTTATCAATTCAAATCAATAGCTACCTACTGAGTCAAAGGGGGGGTGATTTGAAAGGGATTGAATCTGTTCAAGCACACATGTTCATTTCTGGCCATTCATCATTCGTATCGAATAATGGGAAGTAAAGTATAGCTCACTTCCTCGACGGCCACATATAATACTTAATAGTTGACTTCCTGTACGCGCCACATGGTTTATATAAGCGAATCAAGGGTTTGTATGTGCTGTAATTGGATTTGGTTTGCTGTTAGGTTTTTTTTTACTTTTACTTTCATTGGAAAAACAATAATATATTTATATATATTTTTTAGCTTTACGCTGTATTCTGTCCGTAGCAGACTTTGGGAGCCTAGTTATAAGATACTATTTAATATTTCATGTTTTCGAGTGGGAATCGAACTCACAACCGGTCGCGTTTAAAGTCTCACGCTTGTGCCTAGACACCCCGACTGACGTTAACAATAATAATCATATATTTTTTTTGAAAAATTTTTGATTTTAACTAAAAATTAAAAACATACAGAAAAAAAATTTGGGAAGCTAAGCAAAATTTAAGGATAATTTTAATTTTTTTATCAAATATAGCAAATATAAAATTTTGAATTAGATAAGATCGTCGGTAACGCGTGACTTGTTTAATCAATTCCGTTGTAAATTAACTCTTGCGAAAATTATTTATACAAGCTACAAGAAAGATATAACATACAAATGAAACAGCCTTGATATGTTATTTTTATAATTATAATTCATTACCAGATTATATTTTGTGAGTGTACGTTTTAAACGATGATAATAGTAATCTTAATGTTATCTTACAACTTTATGCCCGCTGTAGTAGTGTCGACACACTCCGCTCCCAACTTTCCGCAGAATTCTAGAGGACTCCATAACGAAGAAATAAAAATATAAACATATTTAATTTCCTCAAGTGGGGATCGAACCCACAACCAGTGACGTTTACCTTGTGCCTGCTCAAATAATAATTTACATAAATATAGAGAAAGTACAATTCCGGGTTCGCTCGCAATGAGTAATATCATCAGAATGGAGGATATGGGACAAGAAGTAGTCTACAGACGGCCACATGAGTCAGCCCCGTTTATAAATACCGGAGACACGCCTCCTGGCTGGCCAGCCTAAAATAGTGCACTGTAGTGTCGTATAACATAAATATTGAATGCTTCTTTGATCAGTCATCGCGACTGTATGGAAAAATCTTATAAGATAAATCTGTAATGGTTGTAATAATTTAAAATTATAATATATTTATTTTATAATGCGTGTACTTAATATAAGCTCAAAATAAACTGTAAAAAAGTTAGAGTGTTTGTTTTGCTTGTTTTTTCAGTTTCACGCTGTATCACGCACATTGGAGGGTAGGCAAAGGGAACCTACTGTCAACACTTCGTTCCGAATTTACGCCTAAAGTTTCGCTTGCGCTTATACTGTGTGGAAATCGAACATACAACGATCGCGTGCACTTGTGCCACTAGGGCTTAAACATTTGTTTATGTTTAAAAATACTTTAAAACAATAATGATGATTCATTTAAATCTTCATAATTTACGATACCAATGTGGGTATGCACTTGAAGACGAGATCACGAGATGACTAATCAGTAGGAACGTCCGAACATTGTTTACAAAAACATTGAACAAAACGAATAACATTTGTTTTTACTATCAGCGACTACACTATACTAGGTAGATAATTAAAAAAAGAAATCAAACTAAATCAACTTCACGCTGTATCCCGCTCAGAGCAGGTTAGGCAGAAGGAACCTAACTGAATTTAACTTTTCAGTAGCGAAACTGAACGCCGCAATTCAATATATTAGTATATCTACTTCATTAAACAATATAACGTAATAAGATTAAAAAAACAATTATAATTTCCTATATTCTTTATATACGAGTATGTTTATTGAAAATAATTGAAATCAGGATAGAATAAAAAGAAAAGGCTTTGCAACATTTGCAATTTGCGCGGCCAGTCCTACAGCTAGGTCGTCTCGTCACGTTCCGCAAACCTGGGGCCAAACAGGTTCCACACAACCAAGTCAAACACTGTCTTTTATTCTTTTCACTTTCGTAAGCCTCGCGAACGTGTTATTCAATTATACTCAGTATTGGCACAAAGCCCTAATATTTATAGCGTTTCTTTAATTTTCTATATCTATCAATTTTTTGTAGTTTTCCAAACTATTTTTCTGTTTCCTTTTCTATGTTTTGTACAGTAAAGTGCAATATTTTTATTATTTCGTGATAAGAACAAGCGATAATTGTGATAGAATGTTCATATAATTTCTTTACTTTGAAGTATACAATCGCTTTTTGTCCTTATCTTGTAATTTATCTTTGCAGGAGGCTATAATTAATCTATCTCTGTAAAATACATCCTGTGAAGTGCATTGTTAAATATATAATTATTATTATTTTAAGCTTCAAGCTGTATCCCGCACACAGCAGGATAGGCAGAGGGAACCCAGTGTTAAGACACTCCACGCTTTCAATTCTGGAGGTATTTCCGTAGATAGACCCAACCCCGCGATTTACCTCTACATCAGTACGAAGAAAGGAAAATATCAAATATTTCACATCCTCAAGTAGAAATTTAACTCACAACCTGTCGCGTTTAAAATCTTATGTACCCTTATAAGATAACATATTTTATATAGAAAATTAATAATAATTTACAAGAAATTAAGTGTTAATTAAACAAGATTTTCAAGTGCGATGCCCTTTAAAATAATGCGTTGAGAATTTCTTCCATAATTGCTCTCTTCATTTGAAGCATTTGTGAAGGTCTACTTAAGAAGACCCTCGGCCCTCCAGGCGATTTGGACTGGCAACTTAGTAATTAAGCTTATTTCCCGTCTCCGCTTGTTTTGTCATTTGCGACAATTGTGTCTAATTTTGTCACGTAACCAATCTTAGGTACGTTCTTAGAATTTCCTTTGGATATTACTTTGTATTTTAAAGTTAAATAGAATTATATTTAAATAATGACTGTAGGAGTCGGGCACAAGGGTGTGACTGTAAGCACGACAGGTTGTGGGTTTGATTCCCAGTCGAGAAAATGCAATATTCAATATTTTTATTTCCTCGCTCTTTACGACAATGCGCGTAAAACTCCACCCCTCAACAAGAAATGCCTACAGAATTCGGCGGGTCGAGGGACAGAAGTATCTTAATGGGTACAGAGTTAAGACACTGTGACACTTACTCTCACACACTAGGTTCCCATGTTCCCTCTACTAAACTAGCCTACTCCGCTATATAAAATACCTACATAAACCTCATAAAGGTACATAAGATTTAAAACACCAAATAGCCGCTAGCTCTCACATCTAGACAACTTTCGTAAATCGACTTTTATGGAGCTCCATAGCTCCAGCAACATTGTTCATATAATATACATAGACCTCTGCTTATTCATATTTTTTTAATCTGTCTGGCCTGAGTTTTTGTGAATGCCTTCTGGTGAATTCTCAGCTGCTTAGCGGGTGACAGGATTGTAAATAGTTTTTGCAGATCGAACCACTTTTAACTATAGGAAATTACATTTAAATTCGTAAAAAAAATTGCTTACTTATGTTAAAATACAAGTTAGTTAATAAAATAAAACAAATTTGTGAAACGCAAACTAAATCTTGAAAATGTATAAAACTTGTACTTGGACTCTTATTTCAAGATTCAAATAAAAGATTGCGTGGAGGACGAGCAAACTTTGCTCTCTGGACTTGTAACTGAGTTAAGTCAACCCCTGGGATACCCTGGGGCTGAGGTTCTAATCAATATCCACTACTGTTTCGATTTAATCTCCAACTTTTTCTTCTGTTACAAAGATAATCGTACGAACTTATAGAGAGGTTACAGAGTTATTTCTAAAAATAAAATCAGCTTCACGCTGTATCCCGTACATAGCAGGGTAGGCAGAGGGAACCTAGTGTTAAGTCACTCCGTTTACTCCACTCCGTTCTCTCCACTTTCTGCCGATTTCCAGAGGCATTGCGTGTAATTCTGTATGGCCCCTTATACTTATTTCAAATATTTTTATCTGTATGTAAAGCATTTAGCAATCCAAATTTAACTTAAATATTTATAGATCCAGTTTATTTGACGAAATAAAGTTCGATTTTGTCACGTTCAGCAAATTTTTGTATGATTCATCATTGCGTTTTATAGTGAAGTAAGTAGAACCTGCCTAGTGCCTATTCAGCATAAATGGCTAAACCTGGCTTCTTCGTTAATGTCAAATATATAATTAAGAAAATATCAGCTTAACACTGTATCCCGCACACACAAGGCCGAAGGAAACTAGTGATAAGACTCTCCGTTCCCCACTTATAATATACATTTGTTACATAAGCGATTTTAATATACAAATGAATAATATTCGTATTATAATATTCATTAATTAAAGCAAGTATATAAAATTGTTTAATATAATAAACTGAATGCTGTTAGGAAGGCGTTGCAATAAATAACTTACCACATGAACCACCAAAATCCACTGAGCTATCTGTCTCATCTTGGACATTAGTTTCTTGTTAGACGGCATTGTCACTACACTCTCTTTATATTATAATAATAAATATAAATATAATAAACGTAAAGTATTCACATATAGCTAACCGATCAACTATCGACCGTTTCACTAGTGACACGCACACACTAGAACTACTAACACTTTCACACAAGTCCTTATAACAACTAAAAACACGGGTCCCTATTAATATTAACCTCGTCGATTGTTTTGGGAACCTGGAATTAAACCTAAAACACTGTCTGTCTTGGGTACCTAGTGGTTACTTGACGAGTTCAACTATAGACTGACAACACAGCTCAAACACTACGCGAATGTGTAAAACGGTGACTCATCGCCCCGCATACTGTTTACCGAGGCTTGAGTCATCGCGCGGCGGAACGTACCGCTTAGCGTTACAGCGCTTGGTCCGTTGCCATTGTAAACACAACACACAGCGTACTAACTTCCAAAAGCGCTAAAGCGCTGTTTTATTCGAAATCGACTCCATTAATACCGAGGTGCCGCACGTGTCCCAAAATTCATTATACAATTATAGAACGTATTGCCTTGAAATAGAATATAAAATCGCGTGTTTATTATTAGGTGGGTACCCAAACGTAAACTTTCGCGTTTGAATTTCAACTTGTTATGTTAGATTACGAGCTCGACTAGGTCGAATGCCGTTTTGAGGTCGTCGAGGTAGATGCGAGATATACTTGGGGTATTTATTTGAGGTATTTATTTGCAGCGATAACTGAGACTGAGACCAAGTGAGTAATTTAGTTCGACGAGGAATGCCTGAGTGTTTGAATGTATAATTGAAAATAATTATAAACCGGATCACGGATTTGTAGGTAGGTAGGTGGCGTTTCGAAACCGTTTAGTGGGTCGTAATTCACGTTAATGTTTCAATACTATGTGCTTTAATTATAATATTATATGTATTAATAGTTGTAATAGTTTATTATTTAATAAATATGTGTAAAAAATCTTTAATAGTTTCTCAGCAATAATATTATTAACATTACTTTACATTACAACTATTACTTTGAAAAGAGCAAATGTTGAGTTTCTTGCCGGCTCTTCTCAGCAGAACTGCCTTCCGAACCGGTGGTAGCTTTTTGTTGACATGTACATTCGACGATTCAAAAGTGCTTTTATAGTTTATTTGAATAAAGAATATTTTGAATTTGAACTGAATATAAATCAAACAGTACTTATATTACAAATAAAGAGGACATTTTTAAAGTCTGCAATCTGATCTGGTCCGGGTCCCTTGAGAACCAAAATTTATCGGATAATCCCCGAAAGGAATCTTATGAGTCTAGAAAGCTATGTGAAAGCCATTACAAAACTATGAGGCAGACATAGTTATTAACATTTATAAGTATATTTGTTCAGCTTCACGCAGTTCCCGCATATAGCAGGATAAGCAGACTGGGCTCTCCAGTGTTAAGACATAAGAGCGAAAAAATTAAAATATTTAATATTTCATTTTCTCTAATGGGAATCGAACCCACAACCGTTTACAGTCAAACGCTTGTGTCTCTTCGCCACAACTGGCCTCTATATATATGTAATATAAGTACCTATTACATAAGTAATATTTGTTAAGATTATATCGTCAGTTCAATAATATGTTTATAATAGCTTTAGTATTATGTCACAGCGAATGCGCAGTTGTATAATGAATTTTGTTACTTTTCCCTTCCGTGTCTCTATATGAAGTGTGTATAAATTACAATTCTAATTCGGTTATATGTCGATATATATATATAGTTTTTGTTTTCAATATATGTTTTATAACGTGATATAAAGATTCAAGGACATGGCAACAGAGGGTGGGTGGTGGTCATTCCCATGCAAGAAATTTTACTTAATTACGAACATTTTTAGATTTGCCTCAAAAAAACAACGTTTATACTTATATATCTGTTCAAAGCTAAAATCCGGGCTCCTCCCAGAAAATATCTCTAGATACGCCCATGAGCGGTATAAGGAAAACTTAATGTTAAAACTCTCCGTTCTCCATTTACACCTAGATTAGTATATTAGTGTTATACGTGTTCAGAAAAATTTAGCATATTTGGCAATTTAAATATCAAATATGTTATTTTCGATGCCTATTACCATTTTTAAATACCTATTGTATACTAGGGCAATGTAAATAATTAATGGAATATTTTTTATTTTGTTTATCGGCTCATCCTTTTTATATGTATTTATGGTATACTTTCAACATTTGTTTGCCGGTATCTCGTGGGCGGATACATACAAGATTTCACAAATTACATTTTAGGGTTCCATTGCTTAATATAAAAGAACTAAATTTTCATATCACAATCTTTCTATAATAGGTCTATTTAAAAAAAATATGGTATGTTTATATATTTCGGATTTATTACATTTGCTCTACATAGAGTAATGGAACTAACGATTTAGCCGATTGAGATATCCAAAATCATATTTTAAAGTAATTATAAATCTAATAAACGCAATTGACTATTATATAACCTGGTTTAATACATAAAATGCATATCAAATAAGAATATAAGTGTTAAGCGTAATTAATTTTTTAATCGTCATAAAAGTATTGCAAATTGTCACCGAACGACAACGTCAGTATGTAATATTACGTAGAAAAACGTAATTTCTAATATTTTTTGACGTCATAATGTCTTATTAATCAATTTACGTCAGCTGCGTGGACGAACAGGCAAGACTAATTGTCACGTTCCCCCTGAGCCGAGTGTACAAGCGAGAGCGCGGAACAAACGATAGAGAGGCACGGTCAGCCTAAGCGTTCGGCTTGGGACGCATCTATCCTAATATGTAATTAAATATAAATAGAAAACTGTTACTTTTAATCTGTATAATTTAATAAATCTTAATTAAATAAATCTTAATTTATCGAAAGAATTGTAATGTTCAATTAACTTTTTTGTATTACACAAAATAATGATAACTGAGTGATAAATTCAATTCATAAATTTATTATTTTTTTATCAATGTTTTCTTATTACGTTATCGCTTAAAATTATCGACTTTGCAGACAACCAGTTATTCTTTGATTGCATTAAACAAAATAGTACATTTAAATAAATATTAGGTTTTAAATGATATAACGTCAAGTGTTTCGAAGGAGTGGTTTTTCTAAGCATATTTACTTGGTACCTAATGTACAATTTCATATTATATTAGCAATATTTTTTTTAAATATTTTATCACAAAATCCCTTATAAAGAATTCTTTCTAAATAACGTTCTCCAAAAAAGGGTAGTGAAACCAACTTAGCAGATGATCTAAGAACGGGTGAATACACTCCAAAGCCTGCGAATGACGCCATCTTCGCACATATGAATACTAACTTTTTTCATGTGCTCATAACATATACAATTAAAAGTTTATTCAACGTTTGTTTACCCCTGGAATACAACACCTGAATAATCATGATTTGACTATAAGGGCCACAGGTTCGATTTCCATTCGGGGAAATGAAATATTTATGACTCCTCTGTGTGAAACGTAATAAAAAATAACAAGATATTTGTAGCAACAATATTCTTATTGAATGTAGATATGTCATCATTATTAAACATGTATCTATATAGCTCATATATCAATAAAATAATGTAGTTTTTGCACATACATTTATTTGGAAGGAGTTGATGGTAACTTCCTCATTGTAATAGACAAATCTAGTAGGCAGTTTTTTTTTATATGAACAACACAGGTTTTGTAGAATAAATGTTATAATTATAAATACAAGCCATACCATACAGTAAAGTACGTCAATCTCTAGGTACTAGGTATCAGACCATACCATTATAATAATTTATAGTTACTATAACGCTTAGATATTAATTAAGAATTCATTAAAAAGTTTTAATTTGTGTCCAATTTAAATACTAAACCTATTAAAACCAAGGTCTTGGGGTGAATACGAAATCAGAACAATCTTCGCCAACCGGGCCAAGGACTTACGTGGTAAACACGATGTAGAGCCAAAGATGAAAACGATAGTGACAGTGTTTCATATTTCTTTTTTCATATAATATTAGAAAAATATGATGAAGGTATGTCTATCACGGTAATATAAGTTAGTACAAATAGAATAAGAAAAATAAGGCGTAGTGTACAGTAGGGTCGATGAGTTGTGGGCATCCTGGAATTAAGTTTACTGAACTTTTGCCCAATGTTCATTTGAAAAGAAAATTCAACTGATTTTGATGATTGATTTTCCTAGTTAAAATTGTCATTAATGAAAAAATAGATTCTGTATAATAAAATTCAAATTAAAATTAATGTTTAGTGATTCATATTATGTCTGTATATAATTATAATGTTTGCATACATAAAGTAATTGTTCTAGAGCGATATATCAAAATGTTATCAGATTGCGAATAATAATTACAAAGAACTTTGCATATCTAAGAATAGATATGTACATACATATGTGTGATATAGGATAATAATTATGTATATGTATATAATTTCCTTATTTACGGAGTGTCTCAATACTAGGTTCCCTCTTCCCTCTTCCCTCGCACAGCAGGGTTCTGTGGTGGGAAATAGCTTGAAACTGAAAAAAATATACTATAATGTATTATAATATCAATATAGGCAGCCTACTAAGTGTTTGTATAATATATTTAAAATTTTATACTATAGAATTTTAATTAAAAATAATTATTTATTCACATGCTATAATGTAAGAAGAAAAAAACAAGGACGAGGCGTTGCGATGATTCACGAGAGAATTGTCAAAATGGCATTGATAAATAAAATATTTAATTTAATATTATACTGGCGTAAATTAGGCAATTGATAACGAATTACTGATATGACTCACATATTAATTCTTTTGTACGCAAAAATGTACCGCTAGTATCTATATAGGTATTTATTTTATAATTTTATTGCGTTTATATCTATTTTTATCTTCTCACCTGCATTTTTTCTAAGTAGATAAAGTTAGGCTTAGGCTTAAGCTGAGTCTACTCTGAGAATTAAAATATTCAATATTTTTTTCATTTTCTTGCACTGGTAATGAGTCGCCACTCAACTTTCAATGTCTAAAGAATTCGGGCGAGTACGGAGAGAGTTCTCTCTGCCGATCCCTGCGATGACGATATAGCGTAATCATCATTTTTAAATCTTTCATTTATTATATAAAAATTCCACTAAACAAAATTTGTCGCCATTATAACAAGGTTAGTTCAGCTGCTACTACGATTATTATACATTTTTTTAAAACAATATTCTT
>DWNA01000982.1:0-17271 GCA_018249835.1 Heliconius besckei | reverse complement strand
TGAACGGGCTTTTTTCAAGTCAAAATTGCACATTTTTCTTGGTTATTTTGTTTTGCATTTTTTTCTACTTTTATGACATGTCCAAGTAAATGTTAAGCATTTTTATAGAATAAAGATATTTTGACTTGACTTGACTCGACTTAAAGTTTGAGTGTTTTGGAAGGCCGAGCGAGAAGAGCTCTATTCTTGAATGTACCCTTTTAGGTGTAAGTCGCACAGAAGACGTCACTGTAAGACTCGGACCTCAGCTCCCGCGCTTCAAAAGAATCAATTCTTTTAAATTAGTCAATTAATTAGTTTTTATAGTCTTTTAATATGTAACAAACTTCTTTTCACATTTCATACTTAGTAATATTAATGTTATGTAATTTATTTTATTGAATTTCATAAAATAATTTATTTTTACAATTATATTTAACAATATTAATCTAAGCTATTTTATAAAATGAAAAGTAAAAATAAAACAAAAAATGTATTTTATGACTTTATAATTTTCCGGATTCAACTAATTCTTTTAGTTTATATTTTTGTATTTTACCGGAACCCGTTTTAGGAAAGTCTTCGGTGACTTTAAGCAATCTTGGAATTTTAAACTTAGCAATCTTTCCATTGCAGTGTTTTGCTAAATTTTCCATAGTAAATGTTGTATTTTCTCGAACTCTAACAACTGCACATAATTCTTCCCCTAGTCTTTCATCTGCTACTCCAATAACCTAACAATTTAAATAAAAATATATTAAAATGATTATAAGCTCGATTCCCACTCAGAGGAATAAATAACTTCTAAATTTTTGTATTTTACCTAAATAGAGTTTTAAGTTTTTTTATTATTTTAATTAATTTTATAGTAATATACCTGACTTTCAATAATACTGGGATGTGAGTTCAGTAAATCTTCAATTTCTTTAGGAGCGATGTTCTCTCCGCCGCGGACTATAATGTCTTTTATTCTGCCCACAATTGTTCCGTATCCATCAGAAGATAATTTGAACTTGTCTCTATATAGAACAATAGTAATTATTATTATTAGTTAACAAGCCATCGGTTTTATGAGCGTATACCGTTTTAATAGATTCCAATTTTACATGTTTTAATTCAAATAAAATAAGTAAAATTTGATCATATTGTCAGCAAAATATACACTCAAAATTGTAAACAGAGTCATACAAAATTTGGAAATAAAATAAGAACGTTAAAAAGCCTCTTCATGTATTTTAAAATAGAAGTATTTTAGCACCCAAAAGGTCTACTATGAAACATTTCAGCGTTATCCATTCTTTTTCGGACAAAGTGTATCTAATAATAATGTCTAAGCCGATTTCATTTAGGCTAAAAACTAAATTGAAATATCTGAGTATTAAGGTTTCAGCTTTTTCTTACTAAATTGAACCAGTCGTTGCGGGCTGAAACAAGCAATTACTTAACTCTTTCTTTTCTTACCCAGTATATAGCCATCCATCTTGTCCTACAGCCTTCTTTGTCTTTTCAGGATCGTCCCAATAACGCAACATAATACCGTAACCACGTACCAATAGCTCACCGTCGGATCCAAAAGGTACCATTTCCCCGCTATCGTCGACTACCTGAAGTGATTAATATCAAAATTTTATTGTTAAAAAATATATTTTTTATCTTTATCTTCTTCACGCTGTATCCAGAACATAGAAAGGCAGGCAAAAGGACCCTAGGAACCTAGTCTTAAAACATTTCGTTCTTCATTAGAACCTTCCGCTTGTCTGGTGGTGGAACTCAACACCGCGTTTTGACACGTTACCACAGAGAGGAAATAAAAAATATTTAATTGATGATAAAAACAATATTTATTTTAATGTATATCGGTAAACTATTAATATTGTTCGTTGATTATCACCTTTTTATAGAAGACATTGTGGCACAGGGGGACATCGCCTGGATGTCAACGAGGATTGTGGATTAGGTGACCAATCGGTGGTATGAGTTATTTCCATTTCCACATGCTCTGGCAGTGCGCAACGAGATGTCTCGAACTCAAATGGTAAGTGAAGAACAGAGTGTCTTGACACTAGATTGTCTCGGCCTAAACAGCATTAAATTAAAAAATATATATATTATGCCTTACTAACCTTGACTTCCACATGGTCGGCGACATACCCAACTGTCTCAGCAACCATATCCACACTGTCGTCCGGCATTGTTTGAAACACGCAAGCTGTCGTCTCCGTGAGACCGTATAAAGCCTGAAGAATTATAACAAAATTAAATAATAAATTAAAATTAGTAATCAATTATTTATTGTTTTCGAAAGTTTCCTTTATTATATTACTAAGCACTTGTAATTTATTAGGGTTTAGAGGTATCTGGCAGGGGCTTACGACCACGCTTAGTCTTATATTGTTTACAATTGCAAAATGGACCACGATCCTAATATCATATTTCCTGATAGTACTAGTGTTGAGTGTATACGCAAAGAGTTTCTTTTTACTTTTGTAACTCTGGAGCAAATAAAATTATTCCTATCTTGAACTAAAATTTTACATGTTTTTTAATATGGATAAGAATGATATTATATTAAATTTAATTTATATACAAAAAACTACAAAAAAATTACCCCAACTGACTCTACGTTCAGCATTTCATTCATTTGACGAATGAGCTGGGGACTGCAAGGGGCGCCTGCTGCCATGGCCATGCGTAGTCGCGTAGGCCGGTCGACGTTTATATTAGACAGCATATCTACGTACATTGTAGGTGTACCCGTTATTATTGTACATCTGGAACGTAAATATACATACTTATATTATTTTTCATAATTATTATGAACCGATGGTGTGTTCTATAATAAAAAAGGTATTTTTCTATTATCCACACCATATTCCTATTAAACATAACAAAAAACAACAAGTTACTTTGAGAAAAAATAAAGAATTACTATATTGAAATTTTTCTTAATATTCTTGTCAAGTAATAGATATTTAAATCAATATATAACTAACTTCTCAGAGGCAAGGGCGTGCAAGTTCGCTTTGACACTATACATAGGTGCTGGAACAACTACAGTGGAGCCGTGACGTAGCGCCGCGAAGAGTGTTGCAACGGAACCCAGAGCGTGAAACATTGGCGCCTGAAAAAATATTTTTCATTTCAATATATTTTCTTTTTATATTACGTAAATAGTCGAAATGAGAGCTAAAATTTTGTTTTAAGCGTTATTTTTTTTTCATTACCGTTTATAAAACTATCAATAAAAAATCGATAACGAATTTAGATAAAACAATACAAGAAACGTAAGCTAACACAAAACAACTGCTTTGTATTAGATAAAATGACTAAATTATATAATATACACTGCTTTAGGTACCTGTAAGCATACTATTTGGTGATCCTCTTGCATGCACAGCCTCTTGCCGGTGAAATAAGTGTTATTTACTAGTCCATAGTGTGAATCCAAAGCGCCTTTTGGTTGTCCTGGAATTAAATAAAAACAAAGAAATATTTACAGTTGTATTTTTAAACTGTCACCAACTCGAGGAAGTGAAATATTTACTTTACGTTTATACGTTTACATTTCCATTTCTCCGTTCTGGCAATGTGCGGCGTTGAGTTCTGCCACTCAAAACGCAATGCCTCCTGATTTCGGCCGAAAGTGGGGAACGGAGTGTCTTAACACTAGGTTCCCTCTGCCTACTCTGCTGTGTGCGGGATACAGCGCGAAGCTGATTTCATTTTGATTTTAGTTATAACTTCGCCAATGTCAATGTTGTATGGAGAACAGTACCGCTATATTAGATGGACCCGTAGACCCATACTTGACACTATTAAAAAAATCACGCACCCACCCGTAGTTCCGGAAGTCATCAAAATACAAATTCCATCGTTTGGTGTTATTTCTTTGCTATACTTGGATACATCGCTTTTGTTTTCATAATTATTGATAAGTGAATCTAGGGCAACAACTCCGCTGAAATAAATTAATTAAAATTATAATTTTCCTTAGCAAATCAATGTTTTGCTTAATATAAATTACAAATCATAAAGTCGACCTCTCCTGTATTCCCATGAAGTTTATTTGCATTCAAGAATATTATTAAAAAGTTACTATAATATTTTTGAAGATAATAAATAAATATACATTTACTCACTGTAGCTTTTCTTTTCCAGATGTTATAATATGTCGTAAGCTAGGACAATTTTTCGACTGCAACGATCCTTCCTTTGAAGTAGGTAACTCAGGTAGTAGCTTAGTCAATATTTCATAATAATCTCTATTTTTAATTTTTTCTCCAATTAATATTCCTTTCATTTGTAATTTGTTGACACAGTATTTCAATTCGTCTTTTTCGTACAGTGGATTGATAAAAACCTGACAAGTGAATAAAATATTTATTTCTATGTCATATTATCTTCACATAGAGCTCTGTAAAATTTAAATGGGCCAGTACTGTTGATCCTAATGGACTTCTTTTATTCTTTTTAGTTACATTCAGTTGGATTTTTTATTATATGTATCTTTTTGTGGTGTGAAAATTTACAAAAATGATTACTGTATAATAAATACGTTACCGATATTAGTCCAGCTCTGGCAGCTGCAAGTGCAGATATGACCCAACCAGAGCAATTATGAGCCCAAATTCCTAATCTATCTCCTTTTTCATATCCATTCGCTCGGAGGGCGCATCCCAAAGAATCAGCCTGAAAATAGAATAAAAAAATACTTAAATTAACTTATCTTCTTAATGTTAATTTGTCAAGTAATAGTTATTAACAGTAGCTTATCTAGTGTCAAAACGATCCTTTTGTTTTATGTTGGAAATGTAGAAAATATAGAACTCAATATAAAGAAATTATGTATTTACTTACAACAATTAATAAATCTAAAGTAATATGATTAAATGTAAAACAGAAAAAACGTTCTTTTTGTTCTATTTTTTCTTTTATATTTCGTAACTATGCACATATTTTTAATTCAATTTTATTTAATTAATATTATAGTATAGAAAAAGAATATGATTGTGGCTATCATGGCGCAGGAGTGCGAATGTAAACGCGACGGTAGTGGGTTCACTTGAACTAATGAACTATTTAATATTTTAATTACATCAAAAAAATGAGAAAAAGCGCCAGTAATCGTAAAAGGTCCGCACATCAACCCGCAATGCCTCAAAAGTTCTGCGGAAAGTGAGGAATGGAAGTGTCTTAATGGGAAACGGGTTCTCTTAATACTAAATGCGTTGTAGTATGTGGGAAATTAAATAAATATACATAGTTACTTAATAAAAATCAATATAAATAGAATATTTATGACTATAACAATAAAATATATTTATGTAACAATAACATTAGAAATTAATAATTGTAGAAAAATCATTAATTTCTAATTACCTAGTATTTTTTCCTTATTTGTTAATAATAAAATATATTACGTGTTAAGTGGAAATAACACCCAATGCCACAGTATGTCATAATTCAGAAGCCCACAAATTCCAATCAACTTTTATTTTATTTTATTATAGAGAGCGAATCTTCAATCTAGGGTGAAGACACTCCGTTCCGTACTTTCTGACGAATTTTGCAGGCATTGCGTGTTGAGTGGTAAATCTCAACGCCGCGGTTTCGCCTCGACACCAGAGCGAAGAAATGGAAATGTAGACGTAAATAAATATTTCACTTCCTCGAGTGGGAATCGAACCCACAACCGTCGCGTTACAGTCAAACCCTAGTGATACCCCATATCTCCTACAAAGGTAATTATGTGTAAGTGTATGACAGATAGCGTCGTAGGGTTACAAGTACGAGTAGGTACATCGTACGTTATCACATCTTATTATTTTCGTATAAACAATATAAATACCATGTTGTTGTAAAAAGGCCCTTTGTTGGTGTTCCTTATCGAATTAAATATTACAGATTAGGTATTGTCAATAATATTTATTACATTTATTATACTTATCTATTTTATATATTTCCCCATTTTTTTAATGTGATATAGTTGAACATAAATTGTTTTATCTTAATTAATGTTTTGAACGTTTAGAAATGTTATATTTTTTTAGATAAAAGGACTCAAACCCAGCAAATCTAAAACCAGCTGGTCCTTAGTGTGAATTGAAAGAAATGTTGTGGAAAATTTTATTGATAATTTTCTGAAGACGTTGTATAATTGCATATATATATTTGTTATGAATAGTTTGTGAAAATATAGAACTTACCTATTGTGTATGCTTATTTTTGTGAATATTATAAACGTTTTGATTTTAAATAAATCTTATTTTTAGAGAGAGTTTGGATGCGGAAAAGACTCCACATATATTATATTTTTTTCATTTAAAAATATTTTTTATCAATTTGGCTAATCAGTTTTTATTATTTACTATCTTTTATTAAGCACTACACTATTAAATATTATCTAGCTTTATACTCCACAATCATAAAAATATTTGGTAATTCGCTAGTTTCTTACCACCTTATTCTGCATACATCGTAGGTACTTACATAGAATCCAGTGTGATTTCGATTTAATAAAATTATTATTCTCAAAGCAAATACACAATAATAGTTTTCTCAATTATTTGAAGATATATGATTTAGGATGTCAGGTGCAGGGGCACAAGGAGTGCGGCTGTAGGTAAACGCGACAGGTTGTGGGTTCGATTCCTGCTCAAGGAAATGAAATATTTAATAATTTCGAAACGCGTGGTTTAGTGCCACGCAATGCCTCCAGAATTAGCTGGAAATTGAAGAAAAGAAGTGTCTTGATGGGAACGACGTGCCTTAACTCTAGGTTCACAGGTACCCTAATAGATATTTTTTTTATTTATTATATCCGAGTTTTAATATCTTTTCAGTGTCTCTTATAAATTTTTTGTCCTTTTCTTTTTTTTTAAAAAAATAACAATTACCTTATATTTGGAAAATAAAATAAATAATAAGTACGGATGTATTATCCACAGTATTCAAGCTTTTAGTCATAATGATGTAGAAAATTTAAGAGAAATAAAATACTAGTAAGAGAATTTATAATTGTGGATTGTCCCCACTCGTTTTAGAGTATCCAGAGCAGTATCTAGAGCGACTATCCATCCTGTTTGATATGAAGAATTGCTTTTATGATTAAAATAATATAATATAAATAAAAACTATTTAACAATAAAAACCGAATAAATAATGGGAACGGAGTGTCTTAACACGAGGTTCCCTCTGCCTACCCTGCTGTGTGCGGGATACAGCGTGAAGCAGATTAAATATGTGTAAAAAAGGTCAATCTGTCTAAAATCACGATCAATTATAAAAAATATTCAATAGATGATATTACTCACTAAAATAACGTTAATAAAGTAAAGCTCTATCACCACAAACATTCCTAACATATGGTAATTATGAAGCCAGGGTAATCTTTAAAGCGCTTTGCACATTATCGTTATAAATAATTTTGGGACCAGAAGTAGTGATTAATAAAAGTTAGGAACTACTAGGATAACTTTTATTATCAAATACAATGAACCATGAACCAAAGATTTAAATACGGTTTTGAAAAACAGACATAGCAATTTACCAGGAAAGTTAATATATAAGTAAGTAGTAAGCTGTTATAATATAAAAAAATAACGTATAAGTAATCTCACCTTCCTCAATAGTTCTTCATAAGTAAGGGTGACATCTTCATGTATGGATCTGATGGCTACCCTATCAGGGTATTTATGTACAGTTTCAGCTATGACGTCTCCAAAAGTGGCAGTAGTTAATGGTTCACTTCCGGGATTACGCAAATAACTACCGTGGTCAATTTGTAACGCTCGAAATAATCTACAATTATTTTTTTAAATTATTTATTTAAATAAATATTCTATAATGGTTTTTTATTTATGTTTATTAAAATAATAGTTTGGTATATGCAGTTCATGTACGTAGGTACATAGAAAATGATTTTGTTAAGTAGTCATAAAATAAATAATAAGAAAAAAAAATGGAAAATTTATAGATATTTTCCTGAAAAAATCAATACAGTACATACGCCCCAAAAATTAAGATCGTCAGTTTTTATAAGCTGTACTTCCCGTTGACCCATAATGTGGAAATTGGTACGGGAACCATATAGGAGCATTTATTTTGTAAACATAAGTACGTCTAAATAAAAAGGGGGCAATACCCAACGTGACTAACAGAGTAAACACGAATGGGTAAACAATTAATTTATTTTTCTAAGTTATAATTTTCTATAAATTCCACTTACGTGACATTTTTGGGATATATTAAAGTTTTAGTCAAAGACACAGCACATTTACTAAACATTTTCACCAAAAGCACCAAACTCCACTGACAAGAGCCAAACACTGAATGAATTATAATCTTTTATTTAATAGTTTAACAAACTATTGTTATCAATAACGAGAGGGTCATAGTATTAGATAATTAACTTTGCAAAATATAATTATCTTATTTTATATATATAAATCATATAATAAGAATTAATTACTTTATTATTTTTTAATAACATTTAAGATGTTAAAAGAATAATTAAATTTGTCTAATCTCTGTGAACTGGTGCATCAAGTGTCTTCATCTATGGATGAAAGTTCGCAGGTGGATGTCGTGTATACCGACTTCTCCAAAGCCTTTGATAAAATTTCTCATTTGATCCTTATATACAAACTAAAGGAAGCCGGTATACATGGTGATCTACTAAGGTGGCTATGTTCGTATCTCCAAAACCGTAGTCAAGCAGTTACGGTCAAGGGTCATTGCTCGTCTTTCGTTCCTGTTACCTCAGATGTTCCCCAGGGATCTCATCTTGGTCCCTTACTGTTAAATTTATACATAAATGATGTTATCCACATAGTTAAATGTTCATTTGTTCTTCTATACGCAGACGATATGAAAATTTGTAGAAGGTTTTCGTCTATATCTGATTGCTTAGTTTTACAGGAAGATCTTAATATGCTAAGCTTATATTGTAAGAAAAATTATTTATTTTTAAATATTAATAAATGTAATGTCATCTCGTTCACTCGTAAACGCTATCCTTTTGCATTTGACTATCGTCTTGACGGTACCCAGCTAATTCGAGTGTCTGAGGTACCTGAGGGACCTGGATATACATCTAGATAATAAACTTAACTTTAATTTACATATCAACAGAACGATTGCTAAAGCATATCGCATGCTTGGCTTTATCTTTAGAATTTGCAAAGATTTCAAAACGACAAGCACTCTGATACTTTTGTACAATTCTTTTGTTAGACCTATTCTTAAATACGGTTCTACTGTTTGGAACACACACTATAAAACATATATTAACCGGTTAGAAACTGTTCAAAATAAATTCATTAAATTTGTACATTTTAAAAAACAAACCTTAAATGAGGCTCACGATTGTTTTAAAATATTATCACTCGCCAATAGAAGATTAATTACAGACCAACTTTTATTATTTAAGATAATTAAAAATCATATGAACTCCCCGTTTCTTTTCAGCTGCATTAATTTCAGATGCCCGCGAAGATCTGTGCGTAATCCTTTACTATTTAATACACCCGTTACTAGAAGCCAGCATGCACAAAATATCTTTGTCAATAGAGCCTGCACCAGCTATGATAAATTGTTTGCCAATATTGATATTTTCAAAATTAATGATGTCAATGATTTGAAAAAAATTCTAATAAATTGCTGTACTTGTGATTAATTTATATAATTTATATATATTTCATTTATTGTATAGTGTAAATTGGATTATTTCATTCAATTTGATATATATATATGACGGCGCGCTGCTATGTATTAGTTATAATTATAATTTCGCAATTATTACATTTCGATTTTAATTGATTTATGTAATGGATTATATTAGAAGAATATTTAAAATGGAGCGGGTAACCCCGAATAGGGTAGTAGGTGTAGCCACGAATAATAGCGGATGTCATTGGTTGACAGCTATGGCGTGAGTTGTTCACCAATTAACCTATTGGCTCCTAATCTATTGTAATTGTGTTAATCTTGTGAGATTTATTGTAAAACTGTTATGTAAACGAGTAATAAGACATTGTATAATATAAGCGTGACTTTTATTTAAACATCTCTGTTGCTACAACGCCCACAAATGAATAGTGATAGCCAAGACCGCTTTGAGGCCCCCTTTTATGCTTCTACATATATATAAATCATATAATAAGAATTAATTACTTTATTATTTTTAATAATATTTAAAATGTAAAAAATAATTAAAATAATATTTATCTATCAGTTTCTTTACGAATATATTTTTTGTTACTAAAATACATAAATTATAATTATGAAATACTAGCGACCCGCCCGCGGCTTCGCCCGCTTAAACTACACGTTTGTTTATTCAATACAATTAATTAATTCGTGTTCTAATATTTGAGCATCTACGTCCTATACACAAAACCCATGAAAGATTTAAAAGTCCTAGCACTTGCAATTTCTGAGATTTCATGATAAACGTATAAGCTACCTTTCGATTTTATATATATAGACAGATTACTAGACATACCTATTGTTGTAAAATATTTAATGATGTATTTATGTCATATGTGTATTGCAATTAAGAATTTCGAAAAAATATGGTCGTTGTAATAAATTATTACTATGACATAAATATATCATTAAAAAAAATACTGATTAAAAAAAAAGATTTCTTTTATATTTCTTTACATAAAACTTTACTTTACTTTACATTATGTCTCTTCGCTTTATTCGAAAATAATTTTAGTAGTTATTAAATTTAAAGACAATTCAATTCGACGGTGGTTAAAAAACGATGACTATTATACTGTGCCTATGCAGTTCATCTATAATACGTGTTTTTTCTCCCGTTATAATTCATTCGTTTTTATTACGAGGCGGCGATAGGACCCTTACTAGTTTTCTTATAGCATGGCGGACATTGAGTAGAAACCAGCGCTACGGAACGAAATGGCTAGGCTACTATAGAAGGCAGCTCTGTATATTATAATTTTAAATATGAACTGTATATTAGAAATTATATATTGTGTATTGCTATCAATGTGCGATTATAAATTTTCTTTTAATAATTTGTACTGCATCATTGTTGAAAAATAAGCAAGAAAAATTACACGTTTTAGCAATATCTACATAAAAAAATGATATCATTAAGTCTTTACAATGTTTATGTAATAATATTTACTTTTTTACATTTTATCGCACATGGCTCCGAGAGTGGGTTTAGTTCAATATTTTATGACTTAAAATTTACTGCGTTTACTCGTATATAAAATCGTTAAATTTAAAAGATATATAAAATACGTTTAATAAAATACGACATTATATCAATTAACATAGCAGGGTAGGCAGAGGAAATTGGGAACTTCGTATTAAAACATTGCGTGTAAAGCGGCGTAACACAACGCCGCGCATTGCTTCGTTGGTAATTAGCTAATTGCATGTATAGTAATAAAGATAATTCCATATTTTAATTTTGGACACAGTTAAAACTTGTGTTAAAATACCCTGTGCCCATTAAAAATTGCCGTTCCCTATTCTCCGCTGAAAACTCAACGCCGCTTACCCTCAACGCTAGAGCGGAGAAATGAAAATAAAAAATAAATAAATATTTTATTTCCTCGAGTGGGACTATGAATGTATTAACGCTGAATACTTATAGGACACTGGCGTAGCTGTAGAAGCGAAACACAAGCAAAGAAGGGTGCTTGCTATAACATAACGAGGTTATCCATCTATACAGGCCTGCCTATATGACTATTAATTTTATTTCAAATATCAACTTAATTAAGGTCAATTTGTATTTTATTTGAGATTTTGAAACTATATAGGAACAAATGGCCTTTAATTTTTACATAACTATTATAATAATTCTTAGCCCTCTTATTATTCTTGTCCGAACTCTAATATTTTAGTCCATTTTAAAGTTCATTCATACAGAAATAAGGTTAACTTAGCCTGCACCTATCTTAGCAGAATCGAGGCCGAACCCGCTCCAGCCCACCCTACGGAAGTCAAGCGGGGCACGCGACGCGACGCAAGTAGCTTGTGACGAAACATGCTAATTTTTCTTTCACTGTACGGCTGGAAATTTACACATTTACTGTGATTGTTACTTAAAAATATATCAAATATCCAAACGCCGCCAAGAGAATAAAATATATATTCACAAAAATTAATAAGTACCCATTTTTTCATGCTTTAAAATCGTTGTATATTGTAAGTACTTTGAGTTACTGTAATTGTTTACATTTAGGCCATCGATTTGTTGAATTTTTCTTTTATATAAATTAAGTATAAAACTTCATTTCATGTCGAAAATATCATGCCCACTCTGCCCTAGACTGCCAGCATTCTGATGAAACATGTAAAATTTCTCCATCAACATGGTAGTAAACAAAAGGTTAAGCTATGTCCGTGATTTAAACGCCCAAGATAGCAACACCTATCTAATAAAATTAGATAAAATAAAATCAACCTCACGCTGTATCCTGCACACGGCAGGTTAGGCAGAGGGAACCCATGTAAAGACACTCCGTTCCCCAATTTACGCTGAATTCTGGAGGCATTGTGTATTGAGTGGTGGAATTCAACGCCGGCCTTTATCTCGAGACCAAAGCGAAGAAATAGAAATATAAATTTGATAGTTCATTAAATTTAAATTTTTAAACATTCATTATATGGTATTTGGCTAAGTTTTATTATTTTATGGTATGAATTATATATTATAGATTTGTATTATAATATATTATATTCTAAGATAAAAAATAAAAACAATAACTAAATATTTTGTACATTAAAAATAGTTTAATGAAGCTTAATTTCATGAAACTCCGAAATTTGTTTCAACTGTGAAGGGCCCAACTATATTGTTCATCTTATTTATGTCAAAAAATTGGATCAATATAAGACATTTCGAATCATCGCATTCGTAAGTTTGTTTGTAAATCCAGCTCGTGTTGCCGTCGCCTTTATTTACTTGAATCATGCAAGAAATCGGCTAAGCTACGCAACTGCCGCAGTCATGCTCCGCCCGCCCAACGATCGACATTGCTAGCTCGACCACCATGGTCACTCGCGATATAGTGAAGTGCCTTGTGATACGGTAATGTGAGAATGTCTCAGGCGCCAGGTGGTAAAAAGGGCGGGAAAGTCCCGCCGAAAAAGGTACCTGATGAGGACAAAACCGCACCAAAAGCGGAAGAGAAAGATGAAACATCTTCAAATAATGGAGATAAGAAAGAGGTTAAAGAAAGCAATGGAATGGGTGACGTGCCTAAACCTCCCAGCGCGGGGGTTAATATGCGGGAAGCTGCTGCAAAAATCCTGGTACTGGCACAAAAAGGAGAATGGCCTGCAGTGGAACAAACCCTCAAAGTGTTGGAAAAGCTGGTGGCGGCTGGCGGAGATGATGCTGTGTCGGTTCCAATGGCTGGAATAATCGACCCGGTAATAGTTCTATTTTTAAATTTACTGAGCTCTTTAGGTAAAGTATATTGAACAGTCACTCATAGTTTTATAAGATTCGAATATTATTTTACAGTTATAATATTATAAGGTTCTACTATTGTTGTTATATATGAGTTGCAATTATAGTTGTGTTGTATAATATACATATAAATATGTGTAAAAATAGAAAATAATGACTTCGAGTTCTACACGTGGATTCATAATTTGAGTAACCTGATTATAATAATTTACAATAATATATTAGATATATTTTTGTCGCAAATGAGCGTTTAAGGTGAAAGTTGAATATTTAAGTTGAACCTTAACCATAAGAACTTACGTTAACATATTTGTGTAATTGTGATCATTACATTATTTACATTTTCTTTAATTAAATATTAAAATTACAAGTTAAATTAAAACCTACAACTAAATATCGTTATAAGTTAAATATATGTATTTTTTTTATCAAGAAATGTTTTTATAGCTTCATAGTGTTGTTTTCTGTATACAGTAAAATAGGCAGAGAGCACCTGGGAACCTAGTGTTAAGTTAGGGAGGAACTAAAGTAACCTAGCGTTCCACTTAGATATTTCGGTTCCCCATTTTCCGCTGTATTGTGAAAGCATTGGAAACGAAGGTATTATGAAAATATTTTTATGTAAATATTAATTACGTAAATGTAACATTACAAGTCCAACGTTGATTACATTGTTAAAGAGATAAAGTTAAAAGCTTTGATAACAGCGTCCCACGTAAGCTGTGGCATACTTTGTTATTATGACGTTTCTATTATAAATTTGAAGACACACGTCATATGTAGTTAATTTACATAATTAATATAGATTATAAAAAAATTAAATACGTAATATTTATTATAGCTTATGAATATTTAACACTCATTATAGGATTAGATAATAAACAGCCATAATAAGACAATTAAACAAGACAGCAAACTTGTATGTCATCAATCCAAAATATATTTGTCCATCCATCCATCCATCCATCAGCCTTTCAACGTCCACTGCTGGACATAGGTCTCCCCTAATTCTCGCCACTCCGGACGGTCCTGCGCCCTTTGAATCCAGCTGATTCCCGCTGTCTTCTTAAGGTCGTCGGTCCACCTGGTTGGCCTGTGCTCCTTTTGCCGAGACGGGGTCGCCATTCAAGGACCTTTCTTCCCCATTATATTTGTCACTGACTTAAAACTTGTACATTATTTACGATTCCGTTCCTCAAAAAAGTAAAAAAAAGTACTGCAAGATACTTTTTTTATACTCTTCTCAGCAGAACTGCCTTCCGAATCGGTGGTAGCTTTCATGTTCATTTGACTTCAAAAGTGCTTATAATAGTATAATTGAATAAAGAATATTTTGAATTTGAATTTAAAAAGATCAAAATCGTCCCGCCTTTATGGGATAACTTTCTTGTCCGTCTGTCTGTATGACTGTCACGCTGAATATACATACAAATATATGTTACTAAAATTTATGTTTTTAATTATTATATTTTTGTAAAAAATATATAAATGAATATGCCTTCATATGTTCTTCAAAGCAAAATATATTTTAAAGAAGTAGTTACTATATTTAAATAATAAAACGTTGTTGTCGTCTGACCTTCTGGAAGTAATCTTGACCAGTACCTTAATTATAATAAGTTCATTTCTTATCACAAGGTCATAGGTAATATACTACAGCTTTATTAGGATTATGCAAAAATTACGTAAATATGAAAAAAAAATTGGAACAAAATCAACCGCTACTTTGCCATTACACATTAAACTAATATCCAGATCTTGTAATATACTAACGTTTATTATTATATTTACATGGAATCTTTTTCCGAATACGTTAGAAACATACAGACAATATGTATTTTTATCGTATTTAAAAAAAAAACGCTAACTTCTTCCGATTTCTAACAATATATCAGTTATTTTCAATTCCATATAATTCATCTGCAATACCAAGCATTTTCTTATTCTTATTAAAGTTCAATTGTGTATAGAATGAAAAAAGGAATGATTTTTTTATACTAAATATATAAAAATATCAAAACAAATCATACACGACAGTCATTTTGATCGATCTGCCTTTCTATAAGGGAGGTAAAGTAGTAAAAAGTTGGAAAGATGTCTCGCGGAAAGCTCGCACGCGATCCGTTGCCATGATATCGAACATACAGACGCTCCTCAACCTCGATCGTAAGACTACCGAAATTTTTAAAACACATTCAGTTTTTGATTTAAGGGTTTATTATATTTTAGCTAGTGTATTATTTTATGATCTATAATGATTAGGTATATGTATGTCGTTCGAAAATGCCTGTCAAGAAGAAAAATTTCGCTAAAGTGTAATTAATTCCTCTTTCTAAAGTTTTGCTGCTCCATTATGGTTCTTCGTTAGAGGTTTCAGATCTTTAATTTTAGTATGTAGGCTAAACTGCTGTGGTTTTTTAAAGCAACAAAAGTTCTTTCAAAATCCACTGTAATTTAAGATTTCTCCCAATTGATTGATAGAGAGTCACGCTCGACATGGTAACGCCGACGCAACCTCTTTGGGTTTCTTGCGCTCTTGCCAGTCCAGCAAATCTCGCTGATCCCATTTTTAACATTCCTTGTTTATTTATTAACTTTATTTATAGAAATTACGATAATGTTGTAAAAAACATATTAGAAGTCATTATAATTGTCAGTCAATTCTGTGTATTAAATGAATAATCATGTAGTTCAAACGGGCAGAGCCGCTGGCGGGTGCGCTAGTAATTAATAAAATTGAAAACTTTTCCATCTTCATTTTCATAGCCGTTATCTTCATCCGGATGTTATGGATGCAATTGCTATAAAACATATTGCCTACTACTACTACTGATACGCGCAGCTATATAAAATTATATAATTGTATAACATTTAAATTATAAGATTGTTTTAAATTATAAAAAAAAAATACATAACGTTCTTTTATTAGATAAAACTATATAGATATTTATTAGATTCACGCTATCCCGCATGTAGCATGGTAGGCAGAGGGAACCTAGTGTTAAGACATCCCGCTCCCCGCTCCCCGCTCTCTACCGAATTCTGGAGACATTGCGTGTTGAGTGGCGGAACTCAACGCCGCGCTTCGTTGCGCTTTTAGACCAGCTAATGTTTAAGAGGAATTAGTAGAATTATTTTGAATTTAGTTAGTAATTTTAATATGTAACAGAAGATCGGATACTGGAGCCGAGAGTTACTGCATATTTTGAAGTTCAACTTTTTAAAATTAATTTCTTGTTTATTTATAGCCTGTAAAAATTACTTATTTAAAGGTTATACATGTTTTTTTAGATATATAGACATTTGAGAGTTCTGGATATTTTTAAACAACACATAAACACATAAGGCAATGGCACCAGTAATCATCAAGCATCATCGAGATCTTATCATGTAAGAATCGAATACAAGTTTTAAAGAATAATATAAATATAATTTTAATATATTAATTGCTGATTTACAAAAATACTGATTTGTAAAAATCTAATTTACAATTCATTATTTTTAACAATTATCTTTTATTTATTCTTTTACCTTTACAATATTAATGTAGTAAGCTTCACGCTGTATCCTGCACGCGGCAGGGTAGTAGGCAGAGGAAATCCTACGTTACCAACTTAAATATATATTTCATTCCAGTGCGAACGAAACCCAAAATCTGTCACGTTTACAGTTACACCCCTGCCCCTGACTCATCCTGGCCTCCGAAATTAATTATTTACTGTTAGTAAATAATCATATAATAGTATAACTAAAGTTTAGATAGTTTGAGATAAGGTAGATTAGAAGAATTTAATGGTAAGCAACGCAAATCACGTCGACATCAACAATAG
>DWNA01000981.1:0-17299 GCA_018249835.1 Heliconius besckei | reverse complement strand
TTGATGAGGGTGACTGATAAGAGACGCGTCTAGTGGCATTTAATTAATCGAAATGCTATCTTTGGAACGGTTAGAGCTACAGCTCTGGGACCCGGCGCAATCGATTCAATTGGGGGGCTAAACCTTTTTTTTTTTTTTTTTTTTTTTTTTTTTTTTTTTTTTTTTTTTTTTTTTAGTTTCGACGCATCGACTTGTCGATCTGGCACACCCCCGTAGTTCTAGCGCATTCGTTGGTTCTGGCGCGTGCGCCAGAACCAACGAATCCCAACTACTGATGACGTCGTCTTGAGAGGCATCTTATTCTATATCACTATCATAATTAAGCCTATGCGTTATCATGTATCATATATACAGAAGCAATTGTAGCGGGTCATCTCACTTAATTAGTTAGTGTTAAGTGCGTAATACTGAAGAGGTTATCTTATGAGTTTATCACACTAATTATTAATACATACGAACATGTTCGTAAATCTGAGGTTGAGGCCAGTCGTGGTGCTGGGCCACATGGGGACGACTGTAAATGCGACAGGTTGTAGGTTCAATTCCCATTCGGGGAAATCAAATTTTATATTTTCATTTTCTTGCTCTGGTAACGCGGTTCGGCCACTCAACACGCAACGTCCCCAGAATCCGGCGGAAAAGTCGGATCGGAAGTCTTATAATGGGAATGGAGTGTCTTAACAATAGGTTCTCAGGTTCCCTCTGTCTACTCTGCTACTGCCGGATACTACGGTAAGGTTAGAAAAAGACATACATAAAAACATTTATATAAATGTTATACGCACATAGCTGTCCCGAGTGCGTCCGAAAACGTTGATACTAGAAGACTGCCAAGGCCAAGGCCGTGCAGGACCAGTCCAGTAATAGTCATCCATAAAACCCTAAAAAAGAAAATTAGATAAGTAAAATATCGTTACATTTTTATAAATATGAAATTAAATAATAAATATGTAGACTTAAGAATACACTAGACTAGCCTTAGCACCTAGACTTAACTAGACAAGACTAGCCCTTTAGAGACATTGGGCGTCGAGTCAGAGATCGGAGAGAACACTAGGTTCTCTCCGTTTTCTCTGCTATATGCTGGATAGTGAAGAGATATTATAATTTATATTAAATGAAAATATTACTTAGTATATTCACTCTCACTCTCATAATAAACTATGACCACAATATTATTTTATTTAAAATGTAATAAATATGTAATACTTGTTAAGATTATAAACACTAATTGCTTTAAATGACCTTTGTAATAAGTGATTGAATTAGAAATCTATTATATTTTTCTACGATAACATTGTAAGAAATGGAAAATGTCTTTTTCTTAAATTCATAGTTACTCAAAATAAAAAAATATAATATTAATTAGAGTGTAATTTTGCTATTGATAAAAAAGGATTTAACTTTTTTAGTAAAAAGAAATGGAATTCTTTTTTCTTTTGAATTTACATTCACGCTGAATCTCACATGCAGTTAGACAGAGGGAGCATAGTGTAAGATACTCCGCTCCCCACTTTCCCCCGAATCCTGGAGGCATTGCAAATTGCTTCGACACCAGATCGAAGGAATGAAAATAATAATTATAACTAAAAAATTTTTATATATACTTACGTTGGCATATCAATGAACGCCGCAGGCCCTATAAGAAGGAAAGCTCCAATTGTAAAACAGTGGCCGATTGTAGTGATGTACTTGGGCTTGATCGAGGGATGGTCACACATCCATCCCCAGGCGGGCGCTGATAGCGCGTATATACCACCATTTATTATAAATATTAAACCTAATATCACTGGAGAGAAGCTGAACTGTAAATGAAAAGGATATAATTATATATCTTTCTTTATTTCTCTATAATTTCCCACACTTACGAAAGAAAATGTTAACGTAGCGGGATTTGAACCTGCGCCTCTTTGGTAACCTTCCAAGAGGCGCGTGTTCAAATCCCGCTATGTTCAAATTTTTAATCGTTTTCTAAAAAACTTCATATTACTATATTAGTTAAAGCTATTAAAAATCTAATTACCTAAAGATTAATCCAGTTATTATGTGCAGAAAGTAAGATTTTTTTTATTATTTTATAAAAAAAATACCTGTCGCAAATGTGGTTCTAGCGTAGCCTGTAGAAAACCAATGCTCAAACTCGTCGAAATAATACTTAGTGCGGCCAACGAAACGCCAGGAATTTTTAATAAAGTCATCATTGTTGCTAAAATAGTAAATTATTATTTACTTATATTATATATTTTATATGTAGTTGTTGTATACAAAAATACTTGAATAATAATCTCTCGTTTATTTGAGAATTATAAAGTAACATTTTAGAGGCCGCAAATGGCGGTTGTGGATTTTATTCTCACTCACTGAATGAACATGCAATGTTCCAAGAATTCTTTCGAAAGTAGGAAATAGAAGTGTCCTTAAGGCAACGGAGTGTCTTAATACTGGGCTTTTAAACTTTTTTATACAACTTAATCATAAACTCTTGATTTTGTACTACTTACGTCCAGTTGCTTTAATATCTTCATCATCAGGTGTTTTAGGAAGCGTAATATAACAAAGTATTGCGGTACAGAACAAGGTGAAACCGAGTACTGCAAAAGGGAGGGAGTATCCTCCCCAACTGTATAGGGCTCCCCCTAACATTGGACCTACAATGAGTCCAAGTCCGAAGAATGTTTCTAGGGATGCCTGAAAAATATATTTTAAGTAGGTATAGCATTTTTAGTAATAGGAGGATTTGAGAACTCATATAAATTCGTCATGTTCGTGTGCCTGTCCATCCGAATGTCACAGTCATTTTACTCCGAGACTATTTTAATTATAGATTAATATACTTTTTAGAAAATGTATAAAAAAATTACATAGCGGGACTTGAACCCACGCCTCTTGGAAATCGTCGAAGTAACATTCTTGAATAACACTTTAAAATTGTTAAAAATATAAAATTGAAAAATATTATAAGTCATTCTAAATGGTCAAAATTTTTAATTATGCCAATACATCGTGAGATATTCGCTTCTAAAGTGGTAAAAAATTGGGGACTTGACTTGACTAGACTTGACTGGAAGTAGGTATAAAATGAAAACTTCAAACAAAAATTGGTTCTACGAATATGTGATGATTAGAAACTTCATCAGCAAATTTATTCAAAATTATAGTAAAACTTCAACTAGTATTTATAATTTAATTGCAATTAATGAAACTAGAAAGATCTATTTAATTAAAATAATAATTTGAAGCTACAAAACAAATTGGCACATTGTAATTAATATGATAAGAAACAGCATTATGTCATAATAATTTCTATGATGTTAAACAATATTAGTTAACTATCTAATACAATTATTTAATTGTATAATCTAGAAATTATCTTTATTAGTTCACATTATTATTAATTGTTAATAGATATTGTATTGTATATAATATTTTTAATGTTTTAAAAAATTAAATTAAAAATAATACAAAAAAAAATGTAAAAAACATTTTATATTAAAGTTTTAAAGATATAGCACCTAAATAAATAAACGTAGCAATAGTTTTGTTCAGTAACGTTGCTTGTATTCAGATTTTTTTTAGTTTCACGCGGTAACACGGGGTAGACTGAAGGAACCTAAGACACTACGATCCCCACTCTAAACAAACCAATATTTTGAGACATTGTCTGTGGAGTGACGGAGCTCAACGCAGTGCTAACTGGTACTAAGTACCAGACCGAGGGAAATAATAATTAATTTACCCGATAAACGTCACGGTTACAGGCACAATCTCGCCACAACGGCGTTGATATACGTATTTATTATACGTTAAAACGAATGAAGTAAGTATACACAGTGTCATAACTGTTTCCTAAAAAAAAAAAAATTGGTAATTAAATATAAAAAAAATACTTACAAACATAGTGGCAACATTATTCGGGAACTCTTTAGCAATGATCGCAAAGGAAGCAGTGAGGAAGGCTGCGTTACCCATAGCTTCTACTATACGGATCGTGAACGCCAGCGTCACGAAGGGAATGTGACCTTCCACTTTGTCTAATAACCTGTATTTTATAAAGCGGTTGAAAAGAAGGAAATAGTGCCATTCTCTTTAACCCATTTTCCGGGCAATTTCCGAGACGGACGACGGAACTTAACGCCGCGCTCTGTCTACCAGTGCGATTACATAAAATAACTTAAATTAAATTGCTGACCCGAGTGGGAATAGAACCTACAACTGATGTGGTCAGACGCTGTGCTACGATATCAGAACAGCCTCAATTACGAAGGTTATATGTTAAATGAAATTCGATTTTTTCATTGTTATTTAAGTGTTACCCCAGTTACATCTTCCGGGTGAGTTAACGGGCATTTTATTTTATTTGTTATATTTTGCTTTGTTTTTGTAGAGTTAGTAGTGATAATGAATTTAAAAAAAATCCTAGGAGCTATGCTAGTAAAGTACATTGTTATACTGGCATAGCTCCTAAGTCCTCCTCAACTTAGTGAGTACTCAACATTTCAGCTTTGCTAAAATGACTAAGTCTCGGGGCCCTGAGATCTTGGGCTATCAGAATCCATCAAGAGCTCACTCTAAAAAAGGCGGAAAGTAACTTATAAGTATCTATTAAAATTTTATTATTACGAACAAAAATATTCCTACATAATTATAGACAACTTTATAATTAACATAATATTTATTTTGTTTGTTTGGAAATATTTATATATTTTTTGATAAGTAATATTTTTTTTAATAATATTTTACAGTCAACCTAGTTCAAGGTTGACGGATAAAGCGTATAATACGACAACAACAGGTTAAAAAAAAATAAAAGCAGTTAGATCCGGTTCTAAAAAATTAAGAGGAAAATTTTTGTTTTAATGATTAATTAAACTGTTTTTCATATTTTTGAAAGGTTTTTTAGAAAAAGAAACATTTAAAAATATCTTTGTTACACAAATCTAAAAACTTTTTTAAATATTTAACAAACTTACCCAAAGAGTATGGCACAAGTCGATGTCGTTAGTATTCCCGCGTTGAAAACCACTTTAGGCCCGAGCCTGTTGAGATGAGCGCCGTAAAAGGGGCTTACAATGAAGACTACGAGTTCGAATACGCCAAATACAAGTCCATATTCCGTGGCCGAACAGCCTTTTAGTTCCGCCTGAAAAAAAAAATGATTTTTCAATATATTCATTTTTTCTTTACATAGTTTTTACTATAAATAAAAAGTCGTTTTCCATTAATGTACACTTTCGATCTACCAATCTAAGCAACATATGTAATATTTATTACAATTTTTAATAAACAAGATAATTCAAGAATAAGGTTTACGGCGGCAGGTTCAATTCCCCCTCGGGGGAATAAAATATTTAAAATGTTGACATTTTCTCAATATTTGTAACGAGGCAGAACGTGGCGTTGAATTCCGCCAATCAACACGCAAAATAATAATTTTAACGTTGACTCCAAATATATGTACATCGGTCCTAGTTACAACTTAGTTATAGAAGTTAGCGCTTGGCAATTGTGCGATCGATAACCTAAGGTTATCAGAATTCTTATGCATTCACAGACGGACGCCAAGAAGGTGGATTCTTTTTGAAACTAAATACTAAATACATCACTATTTAAATAAAGAAAATATATATAAAATTCAACCAATGTAACCAGATTTTTTTTGACTTGGCTTTACTGCTGTTGACCTGGACGGGCTGGCATCACCGGGCGGGGAGGGGCGAGAGTAGCTCGCCCCTGAAGAAAAAGTACGAAATTTGATGGACGCTCGTCAAGGGTTGGCGATCGCACCGGGATGCCTTGCGTACGGTTATCAGGGGCGAGTTTGACGACTCTTACGGTGGCGGGAGGTTACCAGAGAGCCATTTCCAATGGGTCTTGTATCTTCTATTAAATGGGTATTGTCTGTATGACACAGAACTCTTATTTATATGAAAGCCATGGCCAAAAGGTAGCTTATAATAATTAAAATTTAATATTCTCACAAAAAATGAAAAAAGTTTTATAAAGTAAAAGTATACATTTTGTGGAATACATAACTAAAGGAATTATTCGCATAAGATATTTTGCAATAATTTTTAAGGATTGTATGTGTGATTTTTTAGGTTAAAATGTATATGGCAAATTTTTGTATCCTTGGACAATTATATGCATTTGCATAAAAATATTTGTCATATAATTTTATATTTATACATGCTTAGTAATTTTACGGGTTATTTTATTATCTTTGACAAAAAAAATTATATTAAATTTATATTTATAAAAGACTCCTTTTTATTTTGAACTAAACTTTAACCTTGAACTGTTAGATAAAATAAATATTTACTTAATTTTTTTAAATAATTTTGTTTTGTAAGGATATGTATCTGAATAATAATTTAATTATATTCATAAATAATTGAAACACAGAAAATAACATTTATAAGTACAATCATTTCATTTTATAAAATAGCTTCTATTATGGTTAGTTGTGGGTCCGATTTCCACTTGAGCATACAAAATGTTTAAATTTTCATTTCGTCGATCTGGTTTCGAGGCAAAGCGAAACATATATGTAATGTCTCCAGAATTCGGCGAACAGGTTACATAAGTGTCTTAATGGGAACGAAATTTCTTAACAATAGGTTCCCTCTGCCTAAAACAAGAAAAGCTTCAAGTGGCTTACCTCATGTGGAAAGAACGGTGCTTGAAGAGCAACACATATGGCATTACAAAAATCAGCTATAGAAATAACAACGACCGTCAACCACTGTCTTCTTGTAAATTGTAGACGCATTTTACCACAAATTAATAAATAAAAAAACACTTTCCAAAAACAATTATTTCAAAAAAATCATAATTTGAAAAAGAATATATTACTTAATATCCACTTATTATGACAAAATTATAATTTAGTATCTCAACGTCATATTTTAACAGACGCGGGTATGTAACTGAAGAGGGTATCTCATAAACAATAAGAAAATAGCAACTGAGATTCTGTGTCTTTTAATACATTTGCAATACATTGATTTATTTAATATAATTAGGACACAATACGAAAGTAAATGGAGCAATGTAGAACTAATTCTGGAAGATTCCTTTTCACTTTAAATTATAACATGTATGCGGGGGTAGCGATAAGAAAATGGTAATTAAGATTCGTGTTTTTTTTATATAAATGGCTTTTAATTATAAACAATTGATAGTGAACGATACTATTACTATGGGGTCAATGACATTTGTTTAAATGAAAGTGATTAATGTGTTTTTTGATATCGATTTTATATTTTACTTGACTGTGTCAGATGAGGCCCATTGAGTATTGGCAATTATAATTTTTGGCCTGTGTCTTTAATAGATGATAGTCTGTTAAATTAAACAATATTTTTAATAAATTTTAATTGTAAAGTAAGCTTTATATTGCACATTGGTATTTTTTTTATAACATAACGAAATTTATATGAAAAATATTTATTAAATACATAATTATAATAATAAAATAAATAAATAATATATGCTTAAAAACTTAAAATGACAAATCTCAATTAATTGTAAACAGTTTAAAAATCCAAAGTGACGTAATTAAGGAGTTTTAATAAAAAAAAACATTAAACATTCTATTAGAAATACGAATATTTTACAATTAAATAATCGATATTTAGATTCAATATTATTATTCGTCATCTTTCTTATCTTCACGCATCTCAAGCATGTCATTGAGTAGGCAAGAAAAACTTATCAATTAATTTTCAGCCTATTATAGAAACGAAGCGTGTTGGGTGGCGGGATTAAAGGTCCAAATTGTCTTACGTACGTGAAAATACTTATAAATGAATATAAATATTGCCTGCAATTTGTAAACAATCCATTCTGTAATTTCTCCATTTTGGTCTAGGATTTTCACAGCTCACAAGTGTCATGACTGTATATCTACTTAATGTTTACAAAAAATACATTTAAATATTTAAATAAAATGGGAGCATACACAACATTTAAATAAATTGAGGCCCTCATGGCGCTGTGGTACAAGCGTGTGGCTGTAACGCGACGGTTATGGGTCCGATTTCCAGTCGGGGAAATAGATTATTATTTATTAATATTTTTATTTCTTCGCTCTGGTATTAACGTCTCTCAATACGCAATGTCTCCGGAATTTCGTGGAAAGTGGCGAGTGGAGTTTCTTAACACTAAACTCCCTCTGCATGTACTGCTGCATGCATGTCTATATAAAAATAGCATTGGAAGATTGGAAGATATATTAGCTATATAATATATTAATTAATTAAAAATAATCAAGAAAAACATTTGTACATAAAGTGAGAACTATCTTCAGACAATAATACAAAAATATGTTATAGTGTTGTAAAGACCCCTTCATTAAAAAATATCGTGCAATCGTAAACAATTCTAATTGTTACTCAATTACGGTTAAAAATGTAGTTAGTAAGGGAATTTGAGACTTTTCCATTGTTTTTATAAGTAAGCAATGTTAAGTAATATTTTTTTGGGTAATTACCTGTAATACTTCACACTGATTCCCGCATTTGGCAGTGTGGGCAGAAAGAACCTAGTGTTAAGACACTCCGTTGGCAAACTGTCCAAACATATAAAATAAATTATATTATTATTTAAAGGTTTCTTGTCCTAACTACTTAGATAAAATCAGAATTTTATAAATAAATAAGAAACAATATGTTCTTTAATAATAATAATAAATTAAATATTTTTTTATGATAATAAGGATAAAGAACGATTCATACGACGATTATAAAATGTCTTCTTAACAAAGTAGATACAACTATCGCGAAAAATAGTAAAAAATACAAATATAAATAAATATACATTAGACATAATAATTTAACAATTCAGTAAATAATTTTACCAAACTCAGGCACAACCGTGTGACTGTAAACCCAACAGGTTGTGGGTTCGATTTCCACTCTATGAAATTAAATATTTTCATTTCATCTCTTTAGTGTCGAGGCAAAGTACGGCGTTGAGTTCTGCCACTCAACACACAATGTCTATAATTCAGCGACAAGTGGGGAGGGGAATGTCCCAACACTAGGGGCTCCCTCTGCCTACACTCCTATATGCGAGATACAGCTTGTAGTGAAAAAATAAATATACATAATAGATTACAGTTGACTTTATTTAGTAAATAAAAAATATGACACATTTTACCAAATCATAATCTACATCTATTTTAAGAAGTGTAAATTGAAACCAATGTCGAGCATATTCGTAAAAAGAGGTTGTATGCCTTCAGAAAACACTGAACATACGTATGTACGTACGTCAAGGCACAAAAATAGTACCCATGTATATAGTAAAATATATTGCTTTTTAACGTCACCTTGTATCCCGCACATAGCAACAATGTGGGTTGAGTGCCATGGAACCAGGGCGAGGGAATGAAAATATTGATAAATAATAATTCATTCCACTGAGTGGGGATCGTACCCAAACCGTCACTTTACAGTCGCACCCTTGTGCCCCTGTGCGACTACGGTGTCTAAGAAAATACTTTTTTTTTTTAAATTTTAACAGCTACATCCACGGGCGCATAATTGCCTGTGCCTTTTTTTATTTTATGACAGTTTTTTTTTTAATGTTGCGTACTTAATTTTGGGACAATTTAAACTGTACTTCTATCTAGAGTTTATACTAGAGGGATTGGATGAGACCCCTACCGACATTTTTTTTTTTATTATTATTATTATTATTTTTAAATTATATTATTAACATTTATAACTTATTTAACATATATAATTATAGTGCATTACATATATAATTGTCTTTTATATAATTACTTTATACATGTATAGAACACCTTCGCCTATTAGATTTGGCCTGGCTTATGCAGAACGCCTTCCTTAAGTTTTTGGATCAGTGCCCCTATCACCCTATCGTCTCTTTGTGCTATCTTGTATTTGTGCTATGTTGTATCTAAGAATGCTAATATAACTTAAAAATTGGATATACCATAAAGAATTAATTTTATAATTTGATATTAACGTGAGTAACAGCGTTGACGAGGACCAAACAACAAATGGCAGACCACCGCTTGTACTCAGAGGAGGGGCGGGGGGCGTAGAGGGATGTCGAAAATCAAGCCCGAATAAAACAACGTTTCATGCTTTCACTTCACAAAATAAGACGCGTCCGTCCACCCACCGCGGCACGCGGCCATTGCCAACAGAATCTGCCGACCAGCGGACGCCACTGGCAACCACGAAAAAACAATAGAGAACAACGAAAATAGTGAATTTTAGTGCTAGATTTATTAATTATTAAACAATCGATATAGTTTTTAGTAATAAATCAAAATGAATCGACGTATTTTCAAAATTCTTTTCGTTATCTTCTTCACGATAGTTTGCCATAATGGGGAAGCTGCGGAGAATGATCCGGCTATACGTGAGTACTTTTATTTTACTATTAGTATTACAATTTTTTTTATCTATGTATGAAAAATATAAAAAATATTTTTTATGAAACCCTCTCTGAAATATTAATATTTAATAGATAGCAACCTGTTCATATTTTTAATATACTTATATTATATTTTAGCTGATATCAAGTTAAAACTTAAAACTTTAGTATGAAAATTAAAATTAAAATCAATTTTGAATACTTTATTATATCTCATATTTGTAAAATTAAAAAAATTACATTTAAATAATAAAAAGATATCACGCAATACTTACATATTAATTGTATTCAAATTCACATTTTGCAACTATCATTGTTATCAGGTTCCTCCCAATGTTGCCAACATTTAGATGTTGAAATGTTTATGTTTAGCAACTTTAGATTTGTGATGAAAAGTCCTGACCTGAGGCTTATTGCGCTTAAATAATATTATACAATAGTCACCTCAATTACGCAGATACGTCCTATAGAATCTAAATTATATCGACAATATGACCTAAGTTACATTTGTTTAGAATAAATAATGAAACAATGAAGGCAAATTATAAATCTAATAGATAAATGATTAGGATGCATGTTATTTCTTGTTATTTATATACTTCTAGCTATTTATGTGAACCAGCTGAAAGAAATAATAGATTCCTCCATTCTATGTATTAAGCATATTAGACAAAAGAAACCTGTTGGTTTGTCTAACCAATCGTAGAAAATGAGACTGTAAAATTAAAATATTACCTGAAGCAGGAACCGAATTCAAATATCTAATATACTTTAAATGATAACAACAATAACTTTAAAGAATATTATACTCGTTAAGTATAATATTTAAAATCGAAAAAAATAAAGAATATTTTTTCTTCATCAATATCAATCACATCAATATCTTATCTTATCTTTTAATCTTTTATGACTAAAAAAACTATTTCGCACCTTAATTAAACATTTCTAAATACAATAGTATCTATCCATTCCAAGCATTCATCTAAAGGGGGTCTATGGGTGTCATTGGTGCCAAGGTCACTTTCGTGTCCGTTGACGAAACTCAACGTGTTCCCCATGTTTGCCGTCTTGCGTGTGATATTTTAACTTGTTTTTATTGCTTGTGTGAAATTCTTGATATTTTTGACATAATCCACTCAACATGCAATCCTTCCAAAATTCGATGGAAAATAGGGAATGGAGTGTTTTAACACTAGGTTCCCGGGTTCACTCTGCAAACCCCAGCGTGAAGTAAAAAAACCTATTACAATAACATATAGAAGTGTTACATCTTATGTCACTATAAACAAATATGGTATGGCTTTACCTAATTCGAATAAACATTAGAATAGGTAAAATAAGGTAATACAGACATTACTTACTACAACATTTGTCTTACAACAACAAGATTTGTCGCTTCCAAACTTCGTTCTTAAAATATACGTAAATACTTCGAATAAGTACCTAAATATTAATAATTTTACAATATTTTTATTTTGTATTAACTCATTTGTGCAGGCGATAGTTGTCAGTTCAAATTCAGCGTGATGGCTTATCTTGTTTTTTGTAAAATATCGTTAAGTATAAGGCTGATGTGGTATAGTGGTACAAGAGTGTGAATGTAAAGCGATTGTGGGTTCGGTTTGCACTCGGGGGAATGAGTTATTATCATCTCTCAACAGGGCCTGGAAAATTCGGCGAAAAGTGGGAAACCTAATGTGTTAGGACTAGGTTCCCTCTGCCTACCCTGTTATAAGCGTACAGCTGAAACAAAAATATGAGGCTGTCACCATGCCGTAGTTAATTATTTTAATTTTTTTTCTCTGGTAACAAGAGAAAACGCGGCATGGAGTTCCTTTTTTTTAATCGGATTTTTTTAAATCTGTAAGTAGCTTATTTTTCCCCTTTTTTTAATTCTGCAAACAGAGAGATAGAGAGAGAGAAATACATATATATACCAGATATACATGAATCGCCGTATAAGTTGTTACTATTATTGCGCTAAGGTTGCGTGTATTACAAACCTTGCAGCTTGTAATATTTATTTTAATGTCTTCAGAATTAACCTCTAATAAATAAAATGTTAATCAATTTTGAGTAGATTTGATTGACCTTGACCTATTAAAAATTAACATATTTCTTTGTTATGTCACCGTCATCGTATTCGTTATTTTACATATCTCGTTTCATCGACATTCAGACTACCAGAAAAATTTACTAAAACAAATTCTAAGCTAAATCAACAATAAAGTGTTAAAAATGGCATCATTCTCATTAATTTATTATTTCTTTAGCTTTACGCTGTATCCCGCACACAGCAGGCGATAATCAAATATTAAACAGAAAAAAGATACATTTAATTAATTATCCATACCTATATTATAAATTCGGAAGTTACTCTGTCTGTCTGTCTTTTACGCAATCAGGGCCAAACCGCTAATTTAATTGTGATAAAATACTCATATAGAGATACTTGAGGGTCTCGGGATGAACATAGGATACTTTTTTTTCTCATATTTGTAATATTTTCGATATATACATATACTAGTGGACCCGGACGCAGCTACGCCTGCTTGAACGATAAGAATATTTATTAAATATATTTATGAAATTATTTTCATTTTCAATAGAGTTAGTAAGAAAATATAAACCTAAATGATCAAAAAGAATAATAAGTAGAGACATATTATTAGAAAAAAATATCAGAGTTATTGAAATGAACCAACAAAAGTAGTAAAAGTAACTAAAGGATTTTCTTAATATTAGACAAAGTACCTAAGGTTTTCCGTGCTTGCGTACATACTCGTAGATATCGACTCCATGAAATAACTAAACATTTTTCTATAAGAAGAGAACCAAAATGTAGTTCAAATTAATTATAAACAGCAAATAATTACATAAAAATTAACAATAGTTCGAAAATGTATGACAATTTATAAAACCGTCAACGTCATCTGCCCGTTCGCGTCGGTCATACTGTGCCGCCCGAAGGCTAGGTCATTTGGAATCAGTGACATCTCCTTTATTATTTATTAGAATGTTATACAGTAAACTATAATTTCGATCTAGATAAAATGTTAAGAGTGACTATTATATTTATTTTCATAAGGATGAATATCAAAATGTCGCGGTAACGGTTGCGTAGCGACTACGGTTGTTATTAGCATGGCAGAATAAATTGCATGTCAAATTAGAAATAAATATTTTAATATATTAGTATATATGTGTAATGTAATGTTATATAGCCTATAGCACTTCTGAAGAATGCAGCTTACGTACAAAACACAAACAATGTAAATTGGACCAGTAGATCCGATCCGATCAAACAAACAAACAAACAAACTCTTCCGCTTTATTATATTAGTATAGATTAAAATACTTATTAATTTGACATGTAATTTTTTCCGCCATGTTAATAACAACCGTCGCTATGCGACCGTTGCTAAGCAACGACTTGCAAAGTTTGTTGTTAGAAAACGTCACCCAGAATGAGCTTGCTTAACGCATCTCTCTATTGAAAACTGAAAATAATTTCATAAATATATTTAATAAATATTCGTAAGGTTCAAGCGGGCGTAGCCGCGATCGGGTATATCCATCTATATTAAAAATATCCATCTATATTTTTATAATATAATTATTTTTTTTAATTTTTATTGGACGAATAACCTTGCCAGTATAAGAAATATTCATGTCATATATTCGGTACACGTTTTAAAATATGTCGTATGCGTATGTAAGATTTAAAGTTTATTGTTCCTCGCGTAGCTTAAAAACGTCATATCCAAGGCCACAGATTAAATAAATAAAATATAAAAGGATAATGAAGTTCCTGGTGTTCGATACAATTTATTTATATGAAATTATTATTAAATATAAAAAAAATAAAAAATCATTAAAAATATTTTATAATATCTTCGTTGTGACCTCGTTGTGACATACTCGTACATCTCCAAATAGCAAGAGTTCAAAATTAGTATAGATTTGTTCAAAAATATGTTAACAAACTTTACATAATCGAAACTCTATAAAATGATAGATTATTTTACAAAATTGTCAAAAAGTTTCTGTGAAATATCACTTTATTTTTGAGTGGTGGATTTCAATGCCACACTTTGTCTTGTTACCAGAGCGAGTGATTGAAACTGATATATTAAACTAAGTAGGAATCAAACCCACAACCATAGCCCTTATATCAGACTTCGTGGCATTGCACAAAGCGGCCTCAAAAATATTATAAAACATTCAATAAATATCGTCATCACTCGACAAACGACATTTTTTAATAATTCTTAGTGATTATAATTATGAAAATTTCTATATATGTATAAAAAAATATATTTTTTTTATTAAAGTACACGGTATAGGTTAAGGATTTCAGAACCTAAAAGCGTATATACGATTGCAAATTATTCGCATTTCCTCAATGCGGAATGCATGCGGAAGTTCCAGTCTCGGTCTATAAGGTCCAATAAAAACAAAGCCTATGACAATAACGGAATTACTTATTAAGTAACTACATAAACAATATACATTTTATATTATATTTATATTTAATGCTCAAGCCATTTATTATGTCCAAAAGAACTATTTTATGATAGTATTAAAAGAAATTAGCTGCATATATTATTTGATTGTACCAGGGTAGTGTTGTGACACTCCATTCCCCAAAATTTGGAGACATTCAGTGTTTGGTACCGGTAAGCAACCCTGTGCTTGATCTAGTTACCAGAGCGAAGAAATGAAAAAACCTATTTTTACATTGTTAACCCACACTTAAGATAGAAAAAATTTTTTTTAGAAAACATAAAAATCCCGCTACGTTCAATAAAATATATATGAAAATAACTAATTCATCCGGAAATTAAACCCACAACCGTCGCCTTTACAATTAGATAACATAATATAATGTCAAGAATATCTATTATTTATATTTTATTATTATTTAGTAAAATATTTTTTTCGCGAAACACGGAAAAAGTTATAATAAAACGTATATTTATGGAAATAAACGCAATTAACTAAATAGCGGATTAACAATATTAATATGCTGAAATACTAAGGACTTTTTTTTAGCTTCACATTGTATCCGGATTTGGTACATGGAATTCCCCATTTACACTTCCATTGCCCACTATATCTCGAAATTCGGTACCAGAGCGAGGAAAGGCCAAATATAAAACATCGTTCCACCGTGTGGTTATGGAACCCACAACCATCGCACGCTTGTGCCCCTGTACCACAACGGCGTCATGATTATATAAAACAAAATATGTTTGTTATATTTTAATAATTAATTTGCACGCAAATATATTCTTATGACAATATCTAAACCCGGAATAAAACGAAGATCTGCGTATGAATCACATATAAACATTTAAGAATAAATTAAAGAATAATTTAAACATTTATTCATAAGATAAGATGTGGTAAATGGTAGTTTTGTATGATGATAGTAAATATGTTAATAATTCTTAATAAATAAATAATATTATAATAATTAAAAAAATGGATTTTATTAATGCTGTTTTTATTTTTAATAAGTTATTTTGTTTATTGACGCAATAGAATTTGAAGGTTACGACTGGTAAATTAATGTACTGTAGAAGAAGTAACTATAAGACAGTAAAAATATTAGCGAAAATTTCATACAGATAGATATACGAGTATGTGAGAAAAAAAAAATAGATAGAATAATTTTGTAATATATTCATATTTATTTGGTGGGACCGCATTTGACTAAAAAAGCAACGATTGTAGGTTCAAAACCCACTTGGAGGAAATAATATACATAAATTGTATTTCCCGCTCTGGTAGACACGGCGCAGCGTTTATATCCCGCTTTACCGTCATTGGAAAATGGAGGGTAAAGCGGGATAAAACGTGAAGCTCCTTTTGTCCTATAACATGTTTTAGAACAAAAACAAGGGCTATCTTGTTATAATTGACGTCAGCTGTCTAGTACTGAACGAGGAAATCCGTCATAATATCAGTGAATCGATAACCCGGCGACTTACACCGGAAGAAGTACATCAAATTGACTTTGATATTATTTATTGTATAACAAAATAATCGGAATACCCTTCGAATTTATTTTAATTTTTACCTTCGTTCATAGACTACATATTTCTTGTAATGGAGAAGTCATTAATAAATAAATTCTCCCCTCTTTTTTTAGTCAGCTCCACACTGTATCCCGTATATAGAGGGAACATGCAGGAGACTCCGTTCCTATTAAGACACTTCCGTTGTCCACGAATTCTAGAGTCATTGCGTGTTCAGTGATGAAACTCAACGCCGCGCTTTGTCTCGACACCAGGGAGCGAAGAAATGAAAAATGAATCAAATTTATCGAGTGGGAATCGAACCCTCAACCTGTCGCTTGCAGTCACAAGCGTGTGCTCCTGTGTCACTGGCCTCTCTCGTAGTGCCTTATATTGGGATTTGATGTTTTATTCTACGTTGGAGATCATCATGACGGGATAGCTTCCGACTCTAACGTTGGGGCTGCGATGCCCCGCGCAGAGTTCTTTGTGCCTAATGTACTATATAGAACATAAAAAAATTTATATCTTTCGTTGAGAGTAGAATATCCGAAAAATATATTTTTATTCTGTACCTATTGTATAATGCTTAACCTCGTAATTATAGTATAGGAAACAATATTTTCGGACTGTTTGCGATTTAAACATTGCGCTAGAAATACCAACTTACCAATTACTCTCCTAAATTAGATGAACAATGCTCCATTACACGAATGCCGCCTATAATATAATAATAATTTATTGTCAAGCTAACTAAATTATATTTTGATACAATAGAAACTGATTTGAGGTCATCATGGGGCAGTGTGACTGTTTGACTTTTAAGATGATGGTTGTGGGTTTGATTCACGTAATTATTTCCTAAA
>DWNA01000980.1:0-17303 GCA_018249835.1 Heliconius besckei | reverse complement strand
AATGAAAAATTTTAACCCTAAAGGGGTGAAATAGGGGCTAAAAGTTTGTATGAAAAAAAAATTAATCGGCTCCAATTTTTATAAAATTTGAAATTTAGATTTTTAAAAGTATATAATGGATTACGTGTTTCATAGTTATCTAGAATTCTTCCTTTAAGGGTGCAAATAAGGGGTTGAAAGTTTGCATAGATTTTTTTTTAAATCGGCTCCAATTTTTATAAAATTTTAAACTCAGACTCTGAAGAGTATTTAATTGAACACATGTTTCACTAGAATTCTTCCCCTAAGGGTGCAAATAAGGAGTTGAAAGTTTGTATGGAAAAATCTTTAAAACGCCACCGATTAATAAAAAAATATAAAAAAATCCAGTTTAAAAAGCACATCCGGTTGGAAATAATGAACAAAGCATGTAACAGTCGCTTGAGATAAGTTTTCATGTGCATAATAATAAAACGAAATCCTGTTTTCAAGGTTCGCAATAACGGGGCCCGCAAGGCGATGGTGTAAATAAAGCGACTCGGGAGGACGACGACCCGCCTGTATTAAAACGTATTCATCTTATATCAATAATATGAATATGTGTACATCTCTATAATGTGTATAATTTTAATATTACTATATTCAGAGTTCATTGTACATATATAGATTACTGGATGATTCATTAGATGAAATAGATTATGTTTAGATAAAACTGTCACATGCCAATTCAAATCGAAAAAATGGAAATATTGAGTAAAAACTATAAATATAATTTTATTTTAAATTAATTCACGTGAAATTCAATGAAATCGTGAAATACAAAAAGTCTTCAAAAATTACATCAACGAATATCATCAGCTCATTATCGGTGCCTTGCGACAAAGACACCAAATACTAAACAGCATTAAAAATAATGACCGAACAAGTCGTGAGCAGCATGGGGACAACGGCCGGCACACCTGGGAGGTGCATACGATTGCCCGCTAGCGCGACTGGAGCCGTATCTATTTTTACACCCTCCACTATATCTTATTTACTATTCTGGTCCACCACTCATTGAATTGTGGTTATTATGTGCAAGTTGGATGTGTGCCAGAGAGTCAGACCTAGCACACTGATAGCGAGATATTCGAAGAATTAAATGACAGTGGTGAAAATTGTAACGGGAGCGATCTTAGTAATTTTTTGTTAGCACAAAGTCAAGGATTGTCTGATTACAATACGAGCAACCACGTACAGATATCCGCATTTTATGTAACATCATCGAAGTGACGTTCCGAAATGGGGGACAATTGGGGTCATTTACATACGTTACGGACAAGTGAGAAAGAGCAACAAGAGAGGAGATCACGTCAAACCGGCGGGCAGGCGACGGTGGCCAGCAGAACCGGTCGGCGGCGCCGGCCGTCGGGCGACGGGGGCAGGATCGCTTGGGTATTATCACCTTGTAAACAGTATTGCATTAGTTACGTGTTTTTTTTTGTTACAAATAAATGAATAACACTTACAGCATTAAACGACTGTGCTTAATACAAAACTAGATTACATACAACGGATTCGGCTGCTGATATTTGAAGAGTACTACGAGCCGACATAGCATAATATTATTTATATATTGAAATTGTATTTACAACGTGTACAAATACTAACCATTTCAATAAACACGTAAACGCAATTGCTCTTTTAACCTACCATTAAAGCACGACTAATCGTTTCTCGACACAATTCGGGGATAAAAACTGTTTATAGATCGACATCAACGACAAGAGGCAAAATGAAATCGGCTAAGTGGGTCATCATATAATTTCGCAAGCGTATCGAGTGCCGCAAGCATTAACTGGTACGCCCGAGGCGAGTCAAGGCCCGCGCCGACATCTACTGCTCCTGCTTAAATTGTCAGTATGAAATACACTATTTTTGCTAAAACTTGTTATCTCAACAAACTCAGCAGACTGGCAGACAGATTGCTATATAAAACTTTTATATATATATATATTAGAGGCTCGTGCAGCGACGCCCGCTTGAAATATACAAATGTTTATTTAATTACTTAAGTGTATTTAAGGAAAAAAAACCGACCAAGCGCAATTAAGACTCGATCACAGAGGGTTCTGTACCAATTTCAGGAACTTCGAAATAAATTTAACAATACAAGTATGAGTAAATCTAAAATAGCAATCCCTAATATATAATAGAATGTAAAGCAGACCTAGTTTAATTTATATTCCAATATTAACGCACTATTATCACATTCTTTTACATTTAAATTAGCAAATAAACTACTCATATAAAAAGTTATTTCATTTATATCCTTATATAAAAGTAGGACAAAAGCCATCCATAAACTAAAAAGTTGGCAGAGGACTACGTAATAAAAGTTCATAACGGAACTTCTCAACGATATTTTTGGACAACGATCACTTACTTAAATAAGGTTTTATATATAGAATGCCATTTTAAACTAGCTATTTAAATTTAAGTAACAGCTACTTGCGCAATAAGACATGCGTAACTGACAACGGTGGCATGTGAAAATTTGTGCTATCAAATTCATCAGATTCAATAGTATTAGAATTTATAGATTTTTTTTCTCTTCTCGTTATTGAAAAGTAGTTTATGAAATTTCCATTTTAATACCTGCTGTCTATTAAATTTACCCAATAGTTACATTTTGATAAAATTATTATGTAAGCTGGCGATAAATACGTGTTAATGTTACATAATCTGTTTCAAATTCTAAACTATCATTAGGATAAATTATTTCATTGCTTTGTAGAATAAATATAAATATATTTGATTAAAATGACTTAACTTACCCCTTCATTTCCGGGTAGGAACTGTATTTTAGGTTTGGCCAATTTGTCCTGAAAACAATAAAAAATGAAATGTTAATGAATTTAATTTAAAATAATAAGAATAATAATAATTCATTGTTAGATATAGAATAATTTCCATATATTATTTTTTATTTAACATTAATAGGAATACGATTCTAATAAGTGTTTATAATTATGACAAGTGATCTCAAGAAAACAACATAAATAAATTGCCAAAACAAACTACGTCATAACTAATACCTAAGAAAGTTATTTTTTATTCCAAAATCATACTTTTACAACAATAAAAGAACTTTTCTTCCAATGAATATTACGATAATTAAATTATTAATACAAAATTATGGAAAATACGTGGTGACGTATTTAATAAAACTATAAGGCACCAGTTATTGATAGTGCCATATATAGTTATTATAATACAATATGAAATTTTCATACATGCAACGAACAATGAATCATAATATACCCATATTGTTATTGAAGCCGACATTTGAAGTTGAATAGAATGTTTTATGTAGGAACATACATTTACAACAATCTTAACACCTTTGAAGTGTACAAAAATTGTATATATGGCTATACCTATATATTGAAACAAAGGCAGTATTATGACAAAGTATGAAAATTTGGAAAGAGACCAGTCGTTGCGCAGGTGCGTAAAGTGTAACTGTAAAACACGACTGAGTGTGGGTTCGATTCCCACTTAAAGAAATGAAATGTTTATTTAAATTTATATTTTCGTTTCTCCGCTCTGGTGTCGAGGCAAAGCGCGACGTCGAGTTCCGCCACTCAACATGGCGTTCCTCTAGGATTCAGCGGAAAATGGAAGGGAATTGAGTATCTTTACATAAGGTTTTGCTCTGCCTACCCTGCCGTGTGCGGAATACAGCGTGAATCTGATGAAAATTTGTGAATCCGCTTACAATTAAATCAAAATTTAGTAATTAGACGACAAAAAGTCATGCTAGCCATTGCCCAACCACCCGGGCCAGGCCACAATGAGCAAGTGTCGGCAAGCTGTAGTAGCGTTGCACAACCGATGGTCGAACGCGAGAAACATAACTAGGCTGGGCGGCAGTCGATGATGTAAACTTAAAAATTGCTTTAGTTACTTACTTAACCGAGCTCGATGTGAAATTCAAAGTTGCAGCGCGTCTAGACCTGGTGGGGATGACCCGGAACTAAATTTAAAGACCCTGACTGTGTATGAATTTGTGGTTAAGACTATCTTGGAAACAATTTGTATGGTGAATTTTTACTTTGAGTCGAAGAGATTAATTACTGATAAATGTAGAGATTTAATTTATCAGCCTTCATTAAAAAAATGTAAGAATTGGAACTTGCTGCGAGTGCTAAACCAGTTTTACTGGCAAGGTCGCCGTAAATAATTTTATTCAATTGTATAAAATTTTAAAAATTAATCGAGCATAGTTCAAGATTTTTTTTTTATTTTATATGCAAAGGTAATATATTTAAAAAAGAAATCAATACATTGCCATTTTTAATTAAATTTTATGACACGAAATCTAATTTTAAAGAAAAAGTATTTTCGGTTTTATCATAGTTAAAAACAACTTACCAAGTTACTATATAAAGATAGCGTCAGTTAAAAATCTTACAATTATTAAATTGATTTTATATTACATTTTTCTTTAGTAAAAACGTTAAACAGAGAGAGAATTGGAAGATTTAAGTGTTATTTGATATTTTTTCACATGCAGATTAACCATCACATTTCAGTAATATAATCTAATAGTCTATAAATTATTATTATTATTATTGTTCAATTTATTAATAAAAATACAAGAATTTTCGACCTTGCGTTAAATTGTATTGTACATTGGAGCAATGAAAACGTACAGTAAACGACCTTACCAGAATACTCTGTGACCTTTTGATCAAATAAACTTTTACCACTTTATATCAATGTATAAGGAAAATAATGATATATTAGCTCTACTACAAGATAGATATATCTATTATACATTTTTTTAGAAGTAACTTTCTAGGGTGTGACTGTAACGCGACGGTTGTGGGTTCGATTCCCACTCGAAGTGAAATATTTATTTACTTTCTATTAAATTTTTCATTTCTTCGTTCTGGTATCGAGGCCAAGCGCGGCGTTGAGTTCTGCCACTCAATACGCAATGCCTCCAGAATTCGACAGAAACTAGGGAACGGAGATTGATGTGATTCTCGGCTGATGTATTCTATCAAAAACGATGAAGATAAGAAAGTGTCAATTCGCAAGGCGGGGCCCAGTACCGATGCACGAAATCTCAGCCTAACAAAAGTGGGCATGGCGACATACATTCTTTTGAAACAACGCTACATCCGATATAAAACCAGTACATTTGTTATTTTGTCCGAACCGTGAAAGTAGAGAATAAATCAGAATAAGGAGATACCTAACGCATCATAAGAATTTAAGGAAAATATTGAATATTAAAATAATTTTTAGAGGCAGCGGCACAAGGGTGTGATTGTAACGCGACGGTTGTGGATTCAATCCCCACTCGACAGAAACTGGGGAACGGAGTGTCTCGGCACTAGGTTCCCTCCGCCTACCCTACTGTGTGCGAGATACAGCGTGAAGGTGATTTTTTTAATGTTATGTTATTATATTTAGTGACTAATTCTTATTCTGAAATTATTTCAAAATGTTAAATTATTATTGTATAACAAATAAAATTAAAAGATTCGTATGTTTATTTGCACAAGCCAGTAAAAGATTAGATATTTTAGATTACCAATGATATTGTCATTATATCCCTCTTTCTATTTCTATATAACTAAAGTTTGCTTTACTCATTGATAATAAACAATATGGTTCAATGACATCCTGTTAGAGTTACATCATCCCCTTTTTTTATTGTGGTTTTCCTATCATTTTCTATTGTCCATTTTCTTCAACCACCACAAACAAGTCGAATACTATTATAATTATAGACATTAACGCCATTACTGTAAAAGCATTTTAAATCGAAATTTTTAATATCATAGACAGGACTTCAATTATTTAGTCTGCGTTAAATATACATTACGTAAAGCGTCGCGAGCGCAGTGAGACCTGTACAGGTTGTCTGGCATTTTACAAACCAGTTTGATTTAAACCATGTCTCTTAGTTTCAAAGATAAAACACAGGTGGGTATTTGAAGGTGGAATACACAATTGTAAAAACAATCCACTAATACGATACAAATATAATAATAGAAAAAATACAAGGAATATTTTAAAGAAACCAAGGATAGGGTTGTAAAAATAGAAGTAAGTAATAGAGAGGGATTACTTAGGAGTCTGACATCTGTTCGCAGGGGACCAGGTGTCAAGGTTTGATAGGACGGAGGGTGCGACGACCCCGAACCCCAGTGTATGGTGTTTAACGCCCCCAGAATTATCTTGAACATATCGTCGAATACAACACTTCAATTTCTAACGGAAAATCAATTTAAATGTTTATTTAAAAGAAACAACATTAAGACTAAAATTCAAGCATTATTTTGAAGGATTATTAACATTAATCTTTCGTTATAATAGTCTAATAGTATTGCCTATTTTGAACATGTAGTAATATTTTAAATTGCTAAATTAGTACAGTTTTAATAAATATTTTATTTAGCTCAATTGAAAGTCTTTAGAGAAATTTATTCCACATCAAAATTGTGAAGGTAAAAATACATCTATAATTACTATTATCACGTAAGTAATTTTCTACTTTACTTTTACTTTATTCTTTTTGAGGCAAGTATAAAAAAAAATGAAATACAAGATGGAACCTCAGGACATCTGAAAGTAATTACAGTAGACTCATATATTTAGCCTAACACATAGATAGATAGATAGATACAGAAGTTTTATATTGAAATTTTTATATGACTTAAATGTCGTTAGTTTAGTGAAATGATAGTCCCGTATGACCCGTCCATATTCTACGAAAAAAACTTACCTCGGATAACTAAATCGTTGATATGACATGTACTTCTTACAATTCATATTTAAAAAAAAAACAAATGCATCAAAAGTCACATACAGATTCGTGAAGCTCTTTAGACATCGGAGTGAAACATGGCGGGTCACTGTATATCTGAGATATTAAAGAAATAAGAGCTAAAATATAGAATTTATTAATAGAAAAGCTAATAGATAGAATTTATTTAGCAAAGATAAGAAATAAGTTGGTGATTTTATATTTTATTTGTTTCTGGGTTGCTAAATATACAGGGTAAAATCATTTTCGGGTATAGCACTTCTATTACTCTCTCAATATTAATGATAATAAAGTGGCCACAAAATATGATTAAGGTAATTTCTTTTCGTTTTGTAGAAAAAAAAACTTTAAAATTATACTATAAGATATATTACAAGTTATAATCTCAAGATAAGATAAATAAAAGCCTAAGATTAAATTTGATAAATAATATTATGATATAATTTAAAACGTTATTTAAGGTAGAAATCTTCCTGTTCGAAATTTTAAGGAAAAACTTAACGAGCCGAGGATTTTTAGTAGCATAATTTAACTTTTTAATACATTGTGACCCCATAAAAAGCGAACTAACTAACTAGCTTAACGAAGGTCTCGTCCACCTACATATTGAGTAGCAATAAATAAAACATTATCATTGTTTATATAATAGGGGGATATTAATGAAGTGTTTCACGGTTGCCTTTACAAAAACTTCGATTCGAAGCTTTGAATGGACGCTGTGCGGCGCACGAAAAAAAACACCAGGTGGCACGTTCACAAAACGGCCACAAAAAAAAAAGTCATGTGTCAAAATCGTACGGTGCGTTCGCATTCTCGCATTTAAATGCACAAGTGAAAGTGGTCAAAATTGCGTGGCACCATGAACGGTACGTGTTCGTAATCTACAGAATGAATTTATCGATGTTTTAAAACACGTGCATACAGTAGGGGATCGGTCAGGTGGGCATATCTCGAGACTTGTGTTACTAAATAAATTGTGTAGGTTTGAAACTTGGCAGATTTTTTTTCTTCATTATTTCACATGCAATAGCATCTATATCTATACAGGTACTATTGTGAAACGCATAGCTTTTTATATGAATCACAAAATTATTTGAGCCTTAAATTTGGTAATTTTGAATCAATTGGATCCACAAACTATTGAAACTCTTCTTAAAATCAGTTAGATCTTTATAATTTAGATTAACACTAACAACGTAAAGTATAATTATTTTTGTATGCTACTAATTTTAGGGTATCCTAAGCTAAATTATATTATTACTCAAGAAGTCGAAAACAGGTTAACGGATGTAGATGACGAAAACAGATTTTTTTAAAGTATTTTAAAACAGGATTCTTTGTGTCCCTAAAATTAATATTATTAACGAATATCCGTGGTCCTGTGTTCCTGTGAACGGAGAAACCTGTATTTTTTATTTCTCTGGACTGAATACAAAAGAATGGATGAAATTGCAGGTAGAAATGGAGTTTGACAAAAAGTCAAAATAATTATTCGTTTAAAACATGTACCTAATTGTTTGTTTAAAAATACATATTCGTTTTTTCCGTTTATGATTAAGGTATCTATCTTACTTACGTACCAATTGGAATGTAAGATTCTTGGAAAATAAGCTAGCTGTTAGAGTAGGTTAGAGTGCATTCAAAATAAGAAAAATAGTTTTACCGTAATTAATAATTACCCAGTAGATTGACTCTCGATAATCGTAAGTAATAAATATTTTAAAAAAATATAATGATAATAAAATGCATATCAACGATAATCTAAGAAGAAAAGACTACATCATGATGTTTAAACAATAGATCAAAATTAAGACATGTCAAAAGGAATTACATGGTTGTTTCATGTGTATTTATTTAATAGCTAGCAACACGTTAGTGAACTATTGCGAAGTAATAATTATTAAAAACTTGACAACAGTAAATATTAAAATACTTAAGATAACAATACTTACTACAATTGTACTCAATGTTTCGTTAAAAAAAACTTTAGCTATTTTTCATAATCTGTCTTATGTCATAATTAAAAAATTCCAAATATGTTTCTTATTTTAAGAAATACAATAATATTTCAATTAAGTATAGGTATTTTGAATTATGTTAAAGATATCGAGAGAAAAAGTCACGTGCGTCAATAGATTTAAAATTGGGACCGGTTTCTTAGAGAGCGGAGTAGAAGATGAAGATGTTAATTCAATTTTTTTGTAAACCACCAAAGCATATACTTTCACCACGGCGCCCCAACATTGTCGTTGCGCCCGATTCGCTTACCTAATGCGCCTGGCTTTACGAAACTAGCCACGAATGTTTACTATAGCTTAGAAATCATTTTATAATACATTATAATATATAGTAAGTAATTGTATAAGGAAATAGGTTTGGCCAATGTTAAATATACCTAAATGTTATCATTAGTTAATGATAGTTAAGTTTATTTTATGGTTGACTGCCCCAATAGAAGATAATATTACATGTTTTAAAATTTGCAAGTTTAAAATTAAACATTTTTTTTCAGTAGCAGAGTAGGCAAAGGGATCTCCCTAGTGTTAAGATACTCCGCTTTTCATTTATCGCCGAATTCTGGAGGCATTACGTCTTGAGTGGCGAAAAGCAACGCAGCGCTTTATCAACACCAGAGCAAAGAAATGAATATAAATAATATTTCATATCCTCGAGTAGGAATCGAAGACACAACCTCTCGTGTTGTCACACACTTGTGCCCATACGCCATAACGGGCCTTAATAAAAATATTTTTTTAATCCATTTAGATATATATAATATCGCCGGCATCTAATGTAAACCTGCTAGAAAACAGCTTATTAAGAAAAATCTAGGAAAAAATGTTTTTAAAAAACTATTAATATATGTTTATTATATATTTTATAGACAATAAGATGCTCTGACCAAATCTGCAGTCAGTCTTCAACTATAAGCAGACTGGTTTAGTTATGGTATTACAAGAAGAAGACTTCTCATTCTTCACTCTCATATCCAGTTTTTGGATCAAGGTGTTTCCTATAACTGACATTAATTATTTGGTTGGCTAAGTCATTTGGGTGGTTACAGAGCCAATTCTCAAGTGTTCGACAAGGTTTGAAGAATACAATTTTGTAGTCTTGGTTTTTGGATTATGTATATAGTTTTTGTGCCTATCTAAGAAGAGGTTTAAGTAACTCTTCAATATTGGGCCTTGATACTCTAAACATCTCCACTGTCTGAACTTATTTCTACATCTAACCAAATTTGAAAGTATCTTACTAATTCTGTCATTTGTCTGTCCCATACATTCAATTTAATAAAGAATATAAAAGTGAACTTTTTGATCCTTTCTTTCAATTTAATTAAATCCAAAAAATATATAAAATTTGATTTAAAAAAAACTACTTATTTTAAATGACATATAATCATATCCTTGCAATACAACAAAATAGTCAGTTAAAAATGACTAATTAATTTCCATTTTTAGCTTCACACATTATCCTCAGTAAGGGAGCCAGAGGGCGGAGCACCTTTTCTTGCATGCTTCTTTAGCATTATCCACTATCATCAACAATCTATTAATACATCTATAGGGCTGGTCCTCATGTTTTTTATGTGACCTCTCTCTGGTATCGTAGATACTGTGATCTCGAAGGTCAACCTCTCCCTGCTTCTCTTACCGTTTATAATTATTTCATTAAACGTTTTTACATTTTTTTCATCAGTCAGTTTCTCGATGTGCCCACTTATCCATGTCTTTAATCCTTCTTATTTTATTCAATATATATGTTTTCTTTTCAAATATTCCTTGTAAATATAATACAGACATTTTCTTAATGATAAAATCAAACTAATATTAACTTCTAGATGTACTTGATACAAGTTATCAACTTTTCTATTATACTTTTGATTGACAGAAATATTGTGCGATACTTGGGATTATTTAAGTTGTATATTTACACAATTATAAAATACAAACTAATAAATGTTACTAATATTATAAATGTGAAAGTTTGTGAGGACTGATGTTTGTTCCACTTTCACACAAAAACTACTGAACAGATTTAGATGAAACTTTACAGTAATACAGCATATATACATTACAATAACACAGGCTAAATTTTATGTTAAGATTTGGTAGAATTTAACTATAACAATATATTTAAGCAGGCACTGCCATGGGTTGCTGATATAAAAAGTGGTTTATTTTCAAAAGAATTAAAAAAATGTTTTTAGTATTATGTGTATATTTTTTTTCCACATGTCCTATACTGTATATATGATTAATGATTACTCTATATTAGCTTCAAGATATATCCACTCTCTAGTTGGGTGCTTACCCAGAGGGACCCTAGTGTTAAGACACTATTTTTAAGACATTGCATGCTGAATATCTACAATATCTCAATATCTGCTGAAGAACATAACGTCTTGTTACCACAGTGAGGCATTGAAAATACTTTATCCCCAGGGTTGTCATTTTGGGAATTGAATCCACAACCATCATGTTCATATTGAGTAATAAATTATAAGAGTAGTTTGTTTAACATACCAAGAAAAGGCTAGAACAGATTTTTTGGAAATTTTACTTTGATAGATTTTTAAAATTAATATACCAAACCTATATGATTTTAATAGAAAAACATTTGTATAGAATATTTGTAATAGAAATATATAATAATTATTTCTAGAACATTTCAAAAATAAATAAAAGCATTGCTTAAAACATAATATCTAGCGCCATCTATGAGTGGTTGATGTTATCAATGTAATGAAAATCTTACATAAATAACAAGTATTATGATTAGGAAGTAATATTTCATTTAATTACAACATTGTTATTAATGTGTACATGTATATAAATTTTCTTTTTGTATATAAATATTTAAGAGTTAACTAAAAAACTGACAAAATTTATCAAATTATCATGATAGACTAGTAATAAATTATAAAACTTTATGATTTATTGCTGATCCCTGGTTGTCATTTTTTAAAAATAAATTATGTAAAACGACAATTGCACTTTAAAGTACATTTAAATGTAATATAGACAGGATAAATGATGTTCTCATATTAGTTGTAAATATAAGCTCAACTTTGGTAGAATATTTGTGAATGTTCTCAGTGTAATAGTAAAGTTATCTAATATCTTAAATAACTTTATATAAGTTATAGTCATTTTAATTCAAATGTATTTTTTATCACTATTTTAATTTTTATAACATACATAAATCATAGATGAAATTTGACACATTAATTACATCATTAGAAAATTGTAAGGATAGTTACACGGATTTACAAGTTTCCAGAATTATTAACAGATAAAAACTGATAGTATTGGTTTTTATTTACAAGTCATGAAATATGGACGATTTGTGTTTATCGTAAAAGATGTTGATATTTCTTTAGCAGAAATGGAAAATTTTAGCGTCCATCACGTATTCTTAACTATAAATATTACTAAATTCAATGCAATAAAGTAAGATTACTCTAATAATAGCTGTATGAAGTGTAAATCTGTGAAAATAACACAGTAAAATTTCTAAATGTTGACGTGGCGTGACATTGTAAAGAACATATAAGTGTTAGGTCTATTCAAATAAACTAACGTAAAATGTATTTTTTTCACACAAAATTAAAAGAATTTGCAATAACATTACAAATTCGCAGTTTCATTTTGATTACTTGTAATATAAGTATGGCGCCTCTGACATTGTTGGCCTGTTTTGGTGTTAACAATATGGCGTATGTACTTACCCTATTATTTTTTATGAAGTCTTCTATAGCTTTTAACGCTGAATCCGTTAATTTCACAAACACTAGTTCCTTGTTTTCTTTATAACTAGACTCCGATGATAACGCATACTGAACACCTGCTGGCAAGGCCGCCATTTCTTATTCACTATTCGCACTGTAGACCAGCTGACTCCTTTGCTAGTCGTCACGATTCATATCATTCACACATTTCTTAACGTAATCACAGATTCACAACCTATATAAAATTATAATTACAATAACAAAAGGGTTTTAGATGTCCAAATTGAGAAATTTTTGTAACCCCATCGACTCGGCCTTTGTTGGCAGCGCTCTTCAGTCTGCAAGGCCGCACTGACTGTCATGCGCAATGGCGCTTTTGACAGGAAACGCGAGCATTCACTGCAATACTAGCGCCAAATTCAAATTTATTTTAAAAATATATAAAATCCACGAAAACTTTATAGATTTGAGGAATAAAAATATAATTTGGTTTTTTAGCTTTAAGAATAAGTAAATTAACCCAAAAAAATAATAATATAACAGGATACATTATATAACGTTTTCTTGTATGTATTTATTACTATAATAAATAATTATTATTTTTAAATTAATAAAATATTTATTATGACAGGTTTAGAAGTTAACCTATTTATTTTTTCCATTTATAATTTCTTTTAATATTTAATAAATAATGTTAATTTAATATATTGTTTCTCATAATGTAAATTATTTACACACTACGTATTTTGCTGTAAATAATTATAGTAATTCTTATTTTATATTCTAAGCTCGATTTATAACTTGTGTTGTGATTTCTACAAATAATACATTTTTTAATTTAAATAACTATGGATTTAGTACCTCAGTAAATAATATGTTTTTTAATGATTATAAGTTATTTCGTAATAATTCATATACTTAATATTTTATATAATAACAATGTGATTATAATTTTTAATTCACTGTTTAAATTGTGCATTATGTAAAAAAATCAAATGGTATAGAATATAAACACCATTGGTATGACGTTCAAAAATAAATACTCGAATGGTCTAAAAATTTAAATATTAATAAATTATTTACAAAATATTATTCCAATTCTATAATATAGTAAATTTAAATTTTAATGAGATAATTTGTGCATGTTGTAATTGCTATCTATAAATAACTATTTATAAACTGTAGCATTGTAGCCACAGAGTATATTCTAATGTACTATAAGTTGTAGCTTGTAGCTGACATGTGAAAGTTATGTCCAATTGTCCAGTTTCCACTTCATCAGTGACAATTTGATAAGTGACAACTTTTAAATAGGTTAGAAACAGAAAATTGTTTCATTTCAGTCGAAATTTCATCAACTTATTCCTTTCCTAACTTTTATATTGTGCAACGATTTAAGAGAAGAAGAATAAGTAAGTATGCAGGCATCTTATAATTATTATGCCTTTATATCTTATATTGTTCTAATTATATGTGGACATATTGTAATATTGTCATACATTTATCCAAACTGAGTTACACTCTTGAGTTTCTCTATTTCATTGTATTTCATTTCAGTAATTCATTAAAAAATGATTTATTTTTTCTATCTTCTTTTTTACAGGAATTTAAACTACAAGAATGGCTAATTGGGAAGAAAAAAAGCATCTTATAACAAGAAATTTACAAGAAGTGTTAGGTGATGAGAAACTTACAGAAATTCTTAAACAACGTGATTTAAAAATTTATTGGGGTACAGCCACTACAGGGCGACCTCATGTAGCCTATTTCGTGCCTATGTCGAAAATTGCAGACTTTTTAAAAGCTGGATGTGAAGTGACTATTCTCTTCGCGGATTTACACGCTTATCTTGATAATATGAAGGCACCATGGGATTTATTATCTCTGCGTACTGAATACTATGAAGCTGCAATTAAGGCAATTTTGACATCTATTGGAGTCCCATTAGATAAATTAAAATTTGTGAGAGGTACTGAATATCAACTAAGTAAAGAATATACATTAGATGTATACCGTATGTCATCAGTCATAACTGATCATGATGCAAAAAAAGCTGGAGCGGAAGTAGTAAAACAAGTTGATCATCCATTACTTAGTGGTCTATTATATCCAGCATTGCAAGCGTTAGATGAGGAGTACCTAAAAGTGGATGCTCAATTTGGTGGAGTAGACCAGAGAAAAATATTTACTCTGTCTGAGAAGTATCTGCCCCAATTAGGTTATGCTAAAAGAGTTCATCTCATGAATCCAATGGTACCAGGCTTGACTGGAGGCAAAATGTCAGCTTCCAAAGAAGATAGTAAAATTGATTTACTTGACAATCCAGCCAATGTTAAGAAAAAGTTGAAGAAGTCTTTCTGTGAACCTGGAAACATAACCGATAATGGAGTATTATCTTTTTCTAAACATGTTATTTTCCCATTGATGAAAGAAGATGAGAAATTTGTTATAAAAAGAGCTGAAGAACATGGTGGGAATGTTGAATATTCTAATTTTAATGATTTGGAAGCAGCTTTTGCTAAACAAGAAATTCATCCTGGTGATTTAAAAGCTTCAGTGGAGCTAGTGATAAATAAACTCTTAGCACCCATCCAAGATATATTCAAAGATCCCAAGCTTCAAGAACTAACTAAGAAAGCCTATCCACCACCAACAAAAAGTAAAGTAAATGTAAACAATGCTGGTTCTGATGAAATAACTCCTATTAAATTAGATATAAGAGTGGGGAAAGTTGTTGAAGTATCAAGACATCCAGATGCTGATGCACTTTATGTAGAGAAAATTGATCTAGGGGAGAGTGAACCGAGAACTATTGTCTCTGGATTAGTAAACTTTGTACCTATAGAGGAAATGCAAGATAGAAATGTAGTTGTTTTATGCAATCTGAAACCTGCTAAAATGAGAGGAGTTGAGTCCAAAGGCATGGTTCTTTGTGCATCTGTAGATGAACCTAAACAAGTTGAACCACTTATACCCCCTAAAGATAGTTCACCAGGAGATAGAATTGTCATTGAAGGTTATGAAAATGGTGAACATGATGAGATTTTAAATCCAAAGAAGAAAATTTGGGAGAAACTTCAAGTGGATTTGAAAACAAATGATAATTTAATTGCAGTATGGCAAGGAAATAATCTGATAAGCAAACTGAATGGCAATCCAGTGACAACTAATTCCATGAAAAATGCCCCCATCAAATAACAGAGCATTTATAGATTAAGTTTAAAGTGATTTGCACATTTATTATTACAGATTTTGGAGCTTCATTTGCATTTATTCATGTTTCATTTTCAAATACATTATATATTTTTTTACTTTTTTTTATGTACATGCATCTGTGCTATATTTTGCATTTTAAAATTTATATTTATGCAATTTTTAAATTGTAATTTTTAAATATTTATATATTATAATACTGTTTTATTTTCTAAATTCCATAAAATAATTATGTCAGATTTGTTTAATATATTTATAGCACTATCTAGTTAGCTAGATGTAATAATATAAAAAGTTTAGTCATTCTGTGCCTTTTCTAAGCAAGTATAAATAAATTAATTTATAATATTTGCTTGCATAAAATTTTGAATTATTGCATTAAAATAAGATTTGTTACTTAAGTGTGTCGTTTTTCTCAACATAACATTAGTGTTATCTTTAAATTTAATTTTAAAAATTATTTTTAACTCAATTTTTTAACTATTTATTTTCAACTAGCGACCCCTAGTTGAAAATAAATAGTTTAATTATTTTAAATTTAATTACTGGATTATTCATATAATTTATGTTTGTAAAGCACTTAAGATAATGTGAAAATTAATTAAACCCTAATGCAACCCGCATTTTCGTAGTTTCAATAAGAATTTTCCAATTGTTTTACACAGCAAGGATTTTTTAGTAGGTACCGTAATTTTAAATCTATGCTACTAATCTTTTCAAGTACTTATTAAAATATATTTAAATGACTATTTTTAGACAGTTAAATGACTATTTTTAAACGGAAGAAATTATAAACAAAAACCTACCTACTAATAACTACTACAAAAAATATGAAAACAAATATATCGCGCTGAAATAATATATTCAACTCCAATTATCCAATACGTGCAAACGCATCTATATCTTCGTTGCTATAGAGGCAGGCGGTTTTCGAGCTTGTGGTTAATGATGAAAAGGGTATTCTGTCCCTGATGAAAAGCAAGCACTACGTGCTGCCCGTGAGGAAAATTAAATAGAATGCATCGGCCGGGAATCGAACTCGGGCCCGCGTGACAGGCGAGCATTCTACCACTGAACCACCGATGCGTGTAATGCAGGCGGGCGCGGCGACGCATGGCGAGTGGCGCCGTTTCGCAGCAAGGATTTTTTGATATTGTAACAACTTCTAAAGTACTTATTAAAATGAAAATCAGTAAAAGACAGTTTTGATCTACATTAAATGGCCAACGTAACTAATATACTTATTTATATGCTGAAGTAAGGGATAAGTGAAACTTGAGTAACATACAGCTGATGTGTCAACGGCGTGATGTGTCAACAATTAAATGCGTTTTTATCTAAAACTATTCGCAATTTCGAAATAGTGTAAAAAGCAAATTTTATCTTCGTTTAACTTAGAAATTTAATAATGTATTTTAAAGGATAGGATTAATACCATTATGGAAAAATATCCCTCACAATAAAAAATATATTGAAATTACAATTTTTAGACAGAAATATGATCACTACACTTGTATGACTTTTTTGTAGATCTTATTAAGAAGAATAATA